>SJYC01035071.1:0-54288 GCA_006408675.1 Madoqua kirkii
AAAAAAAATGTATGCCCACTCAAAGACCTGTATGTGAATATTGACAGCAGTTTTTTTGTTTTTGTTTTTTGTAATGTCCCCAAACCAGAAACAACCTAAATACATAATTTCTGAAATAAATGGAAAAACAAACTGTGGTCCACACAATGAAATGCTTCTCAGAAATAAAAAGGAACAAGCTGTTGATACAACATGGATGAGTTTCAAAAGCATTATGTCAAGTGGAGGAAGACAGATACAAAAGGTCACATTCATTCCATAAATGGAATGAATCATTCCATTTATATGAGATTCTGGAAAAGACAAAACTATAGGGACAGAAAGCAGACTAATAGTTGCCAGGAGATGTGGGTGGAGGTAGAAAATTGACTACAAAGACACATAAGAAAACTTAAGGGTCATGGAAATATTTTACATCCTGATTAGGGAGGAGGGTTTCTACAACTACACATACTTGTCAAAACTCATCAAAACGTATGCCTCAAATGGGTGAATTTTACTGTAGGTGAATTATTATTTAATATGTCTGAATTATATTTTAAAAGTGAAAGATGTGATAGCTGTGAGTCAGAAATGAAATGGACTTTGATGTAACATATCCTGGAAATGGGGCTTCCCTGATGGCTCAGGCAGTTAAGAACCTGCCTGCAATGTGGGAGACCTGGATTTGATCCCTGAGTCGGGAAGATCCCCTGGAGAAGTGAATGGCTACCCACTCTAGTATTCTTGCCTGGAGAATTCCATAAACAGAGGAGCCTGGCGGGCTGCAGTCCATGGGGTCACAGAGTTGGACATGACTGAAGTGACTTAGCACATCTCATCTTGAAAATAGAGTCCTGCGCCATCTAGTGGCTGCCTAGGGCAGGGACAGTCCTGTTTGCTGGCTGAGTCTCCTCAGACAATTCATTTCTGAGTGTTAGACTAGAGCCCAGTTTAGGGCCCTGGAAGGCGGCAACTGGGACCCTTTTGTCCCTGGTCTCCTCTTGACATGGACAACTGGCCAGAGTGCCCTGACCGGTAAGGAACAAGAGACTTTATTGACCTCTCTCCCCTTCCCTCTCTCTTTCCTCTCCTTAACCCTTCCTACCCTTCCCTGTTTTTCTAGTTTCCCGGTCCTGGATGCAGGAATCTGGTCGAAGGGCCCTCAGCCTGAGCTGAGGATTGGAGACTGATCACCTCCTCTTGGCAGAGAACTTGAATTCTGGTTCTGGTCTGGTCCGATTTCTGGTAGGCCGAGTTCCAGTCCTCCCTTCTCTGGAGGCCCAGGGAAAAGTTCCATAATGCCTGGGTACCTGTGGGTGGCAGGAGACGTCTGTAAGGCCACCCCTTTTGCCCCCCTCTCCCGCCTCCTCCTCCTTCTTCTTTCAACCTGGCTTCCTTTCCTCCCTTGAAATCTTTGATGTTAGTACTTGGGTCTGAAGTTCTGTGTCTCTATAGGAGGTTTTCTGAGAGACTATTCTTGTATTTAAGGGCTTCCCTGGTGGTGCAGAGGTTAAAGAGTCTGCCTGCAATGTGAGAGACCTGGGTTCGATCCTTGGGTTGGGAAGATACCCTGGAG
This sequence comes from Madoqua kirkii, assembly GCA_006408675.1. Taxonomy (NCBI): domain Eukaryota; kingdom Metazoa; phylum Chordata; class Mammalia; order Artiodactyla; family Bovidae; genus Madoqua; species Madoqua kirkii. The sequence continues at coordinate 1,559 of SJYC01035071.1, forward strand.
AAGGAAATGGCAAACCACTCCAGTATTCTTGCCTGGAGAATCCCAGGGATGTGGGAACCTGGTGGGCTGCCGTCTATGGGGTCGCACAGAGTCAGACACGACCGACATGACTTAGCAGCTTAGCAGCTGACCTCCTTAGGCAACACCATAACAGGATTTCATTTGCTGGCCTTTTGTCCAGGATTTTGTATACACTGCTGAAGTAAAACTTGTCTGTGGTTATCATCATGAAGGTCAGTAGTGAGGACACTTATCTTTGTCATATTTGAGTGTCAGGAGTATGTGAACTTTATAAAATCAATTTGGATCCATAAAACCCATCCATCATTTCCCCCATATGTTCTGGAAAAGTTTAAATAGAGAAATAGAAATGACCTGTTTTTCTAGTTTGGAAGAACTCATAAGAATACATCTTGTATCTTTTTTAGAGAAAATTTGTAAAATTTATTCTGTAGTTATAGGTCTTTCACTCACTGAGTCCATTTTGGCAATTTACAAATATACTCCTAGAATATTGGTTTTAATGATGAAGCTCTTATTAATAAGCATGAAAAATGCATGTACTATTCTCTTAAATTTCAAAAGTCATCTTCATAGCTGTTTTATTACTTCCTTTCTAACCTCATATTTGGTATTATTTTCTTGACTAGAAATAATGGTGGGTTGTCTATTTTGTCTATGCCTTCCCCTTCCCATAAAGAACAATCTAGACATGAATTCCACTACTTCTAAGAGGAATTATGCTTCTCCTTGCCCGGCCACTTTTTGAGCTGCTGTTTCTAGGAGTCATGGATCCAGAGGGCCGTGGAGGAAGGAGATGAAGGTTTGAACAGGGCCCGGGCTCTGCTTCAAAGCATATAGTTTTCTGTCTGGTCTCAGATGCCTTGAGGATCTGATGGAAGCCACACCCCTGTCTCCAGAAACTTGCTTGCATTTGAATCTTGGCTCTTCTATTTACTGGCTGAGGGGGCTGGGGCAAGTCTGATGGTTCTCTAGGCCTCAGCTTCCCCATCTCCTAAATGGGAATAGCAACAGTGCCTTCCTCATAGGGTCGTTGTGAGGATTAAGTAGAGTAACTTTTGTGTAGCATTTATGGGAGAGCCTGGCGCATGGCTAGGGCTTCCTGGTGGCTCAGATGGTAAAGAATCTGCCTGCAACGCAGGAGACCTGGGTTTGATCCCTGAGTCAGGAAGATCCGCTGGAGAAGGGAATGGCAACCCACTCCTGTATTCTGGCCTGGAGAGCTCCATGGAGAGAGGAGCCTTGTGGGCTCCAGTCCACGAGGTCGCAGAGTCTGACATGACTGAGCGACCAGTACTCTCATAGTGCGGCTGGCTGGCGCTGATGTCAGTGGCTCACAGTTCAGGAAGTTAAGGGTCATTAGTGGTCTCCTGCTGGGCCCTTGTCTCTTTCCACACCAGGAGGTACCTGTGCTTCCCCCACCTCAAGGTCCAGATCTGCAGGGGCTTCTGTGAGCCAGTGCACACTGTGGAGTGATGGAAAGAAAAGAAAGTGAAGTCGCTCAGTCGTGTCCAACTGTTTGGGACCCCATGGACTGGGGCTTACCAGGACCCTCCATCCATGGGATTTTCCAGGCAAGAGTACTAGCATTGGTTGCCATTTCCTTCTGCAGGGGATCTTCTCTATCCAGGGATTGAACCTCTGTCTCTTGCATTGTAGGCTGACACTTTACCATCTGAGCCACCAGGGAAATCCTGGGGTGATGGAAGTTTGTCCCAGATGGGAAGAGGAAAAGAGGGAGGAGTTAGGGAGGTTGTGGTGGAAGCAGGCAGAGGAAAAAAGGCAAGACAGCTTCCCCCAGACTCGGGAGATGGGGGCCTGTAGCTCTGCTTGTAGCAAGGACAATGTCCTGCTCCTGGTGATGCCCTGCGGATGTATGAACCTCAAGGGACATGCTGCATGGTGTCCATGTGCCCAGGCTTTGCAGGAAACAGAGATACCTGCCCTCGAGGGTTCATTCATCAAGCCTGCATGCAATGACTAGAGGGGACTGAAGAACACAGGGTCCCTCTCTGATGTTCTGGGCCTTTTGAGGCTTCTAGGATGAAAGTAAAATGACTCAGGGCATTGAATTTCCCACCTGGTAACCAGGGGCTCAAAGTGATTACATTAATTTTTTTTTTTAAAGAATGATCTCACTTAGCTAGGGCAAATGGGAACCAAAATCCATATCTGCTTCCCCTGTCTCCCATGCCTTGAGCTTCTCTGTTGAAGCTTTTTTAGGACTTTCTCATTCTTAGAAAATTCTGCTGCAATTTCCAGGGTGATGTGGTCAGGTGAGCCCTTGGGTACCGAGTCCTGGCTGCTCTTGTCCTGAATCCTTGTGATTCCCCAGTGAAGTTTCTAGGGTGTGGGCAGTGCCTCTCATTCTCCTTAGCTGGCTGGTGCCCACCCTGCCTGTGGGCACTGCCTGTAGGACTCAGTCTGGGGGACAGCAAGGAGTTTATGGGGAGGTGGGGCTTCCCAACAAAGGCTGTAGCTGTGTGTGTACCCAGCTTGGCCACAGTGAGGAGTAGCTGTGTTGGGACCATCCCTGGGCATGACCAGCAGGGCTCAGAGGTCTGGAGGGTGGCCAAGGGGGCCTTGGTATCTTGACCATGAAGGGGAGATGCTTGGTGGGAGCTGGGGAGTGATGCCCCTGCCCCGAGCTGGAAGGGCAGGCGTTGTTAACCTCACTCAGTCTGAAGCAGCAGGGGAAGCAGGGACCTTCCTCAGGAGGCTGGCCCCAGGGGCGGGCGTCAGGTGTGGGGCCAGTGCAGATGCCGAGGGACGCCCAACGCAGAGAGGAGGGGCTTGGCACACAGGCACTGCTATGGACCAAGAGGGAACCTGTTTGGCACCCAGCCCCTTACCACCCAGCAAGCCCCACACTGTTCTTGGAGGGCGGCTTCCAAGGAATAACTTTTTTTGGTTCAGGCTGGAAGGTGTTTTGCGCCTCCTCCCCTTCTGCTCCTCCTGCCGCAGTCTCGCTCCTCGCCACCCTCTAGCCTCCCAGCCTCCGTCCCCCAGGAGCACCGCGCCTCCCCAGGAGCCTCCCTTGAGCGTCGGCCGAAGCCTGTGGCCTCAGACAGGCTCCAGCTTTCTGACCTGGCAGCTGGGGCGTCTTGACTCTGCCTCCTGGGACTTCTGACAGTTTGGAATTTGGTGACCTTGTCTGAACTCTCCTTGCCCTCCTGGGGGCACCTAGGAAGGAGAGCGGTGGGGCTGGAATCGGGACAGAGTCTCAGAGGCACACAGGGGTACAGGCTGTGGCGGAACGGGACCCCTGGAAGGCAGGCTTCTGCCTACGCCCCCTCCTCAGTCCTGCCGCCCAGCTCTAGATGGAGAGCAGCAGGGCCATAGCCCTCACCCGAGTCAGGAAAGAGCCGAACCCCAGCAAGACTTAGTGAGGGAAGGTGAGAGGGGCTGCAGCTGCGCGTTCTACTCGTCCTCTGCCTGGGCTAGTGAATGGCTCAAGGGCTCCAGTGGGCTGGGGCCAGGGCCTTCTGGAAGCACAGTGTGGCTCCAGGAAGACTGCCCTCTCCACCCTGTCGGAGCGCCTCCCTGCTCCGGGGGTCCTGAGGCATGACCAGTGAGGGCCAGAAGGGAGGACTCCCTTCTCCTTGGAGGACTCTGAGTGCAGTAGGCGGGGGAGACCACAAGGACCTGGAGGTGTGGTCTAACGCCCTGCGGCTGACCTGCAGGAGCAGCTCACGGGCTTTCCATGCCACATGCGGGCCAGGCAGGAGAGTGTTCCCATTTTACTGATGGGGAAACTGAGGCCCAGAGGTGTTGCAGGCTTTGCCCAAAGTCACACAGCCAGTAAGCACGAGAACTGGCCCCGGAACACACAGCCCTGGTTCTTGGGCCAAGCTTCTTTCCCTTTGTCACTACTGTCACTGCCTTGGGAAGGAAGGGAGCTGGCAGGAGGCAGGTGGGTGCAAAGGTGTTCTAAGGGCTTGTGGGAGGAGATCCAGGGGCCCGGATCCAGGGTCCAGCTCAGGGTTCTGCTGCCGGGACAGGAGCGAAAGCGCCACCGCCTCCTTCAGCCTCTGCCAAGGAAGCCTTCTCCCTGCCCTTCCTGGGCTCCACGCTGCGCCCAGAGGCTGTCTCACTAGGGAGGCAATGTTTTCATGTTGGGGGCTGTACCCCTGCCAGCCCGCTGTGGCAGGAACTGTTTCTGACTCTAACGTGCACTCTGTTCCACCACAGGCTGGGCATTCAGTAGGCGCTCAATATACGAGAGGGGGGCAGGTGGCTGGTGGAGGTGGTGACTGTGTGAGAGCAAGCTGGGGCAGGTGGTGGTGGAGGATGAGATGCCGCCTCCCCGCCAGTGTGTCGTGGGCCTCTCCCCACGCAGAGGGCTTGGCGCCGAGAGAGACCCTATGGGGCTTCCACCGGGGGCTCGAGGCCCTCTCGGTCAAGCTGTGGTCCTGACAGGGTGGTGGCCGCCTTTCCACATTCTGCTACGAAGGATGGATCCCAAGCATGTCCCCTGAGCCCAACCTAGCTTTGGTCATCCCGGCCAGCAGGCCACATGCAGAAAACCACGGAGTAGAAAAACCTTGTTTTATTCAGCCCAGGCCTGGGCAATCTTACTCTGTGGTATGGCCAAAATATAAAAAATAAAAACCAACAACCAACAAAATAACGTGGTAGGGGAGAGTTAAGTACACAGTGGGGCCTGGCATCCGGAGTCCCTGTGGTTTCGGCCCTGTTCGCTCCCTGAGGCGGGCAGGGAAGGATGCTCCCGCGCGTCCAGCTGCCCCTGCCTGTGAGTGGGGCCTAGGCCCCTCAGCCAGGCTCATCCTGGTGGGAGGCTGCCTGGGGAGCAGGGCCTGCTTTGGAAGGTGGGGAGGTGGGCCGGCTGTATACACCTCCTTGGGATCAGGATCTAAGGAAAGAAAGAGAGCAGGTCAGCGGCAGGCTGAGGGGCAGGGAGTCAGCCAGGCCCCCACCACCTCCCCAGCTGAGCGCACCCCCTCCACTCCCCTGTCATCGGGGCTCAGGGAAAGGGGCCTTGCACCCCCTGCTCTAAGAAGAGGGGTTTCATGGGCTCCCACCCAGGGCGTGGTCACGGCAGCACACTGCCCCGTGCCCTGAGCTCCAGACTGTCTTCTAGGCCATTAGCTACTGTCTGGAAATACTTTCTTACTTCTTCTAACTCAGTACTTTTGGGGAAAAAAAAAGGCCTCCTTCAGAAACATGATTGAAACCCACAGGCGTCAGTCCCGTGGCCTTTCTGGGAAGGCTCCGTCCAGCTTCCTGTGCGCTGGCCCAGCCGCCTGCCTGCGGTCAGGGTCGCTGAGACGCACTAATGAGACCTGAGCCTCTCCAAGCACTTATGTAAAGGGCTCGGAAGGAAGGGCCTCCGCATTCCCGGTGCCCGCAGGCCCCGGGGGTGGGGTGGAGTGGGGTGCTGGCGAGTGTGGGGCAGCTGAGGGGCCCAGCTCACAGAACCTCTGGGAAAGCAGGGGGCTGTTTGGATGCTCCCTCCCCAGCAGCAGGAGCGACAAGCGTGTGGGCTCCCTGCCTCCCTTGCTCCCCGCTCAGGCTCAGCCCCCTTTCCTCCTGTATGGCTCCCGCCTCCCTCCTGCCCACCCCTGCTACTCCCTCCCTCAACTGCTTCCCAGAAAACCTCCACTGTTTAGGTGTCCCCTGGACTTTTAATGGCTGAAAGAGACAAGCCCTGAGGAGCAAGGAGGTGCTGGAAACCCAGGCCTGCCAAAGGGCTAGGTTGCCAGGGATGGGGCAGGAGTCAGTTGTTCCCAGGTCACTCTGTGACCTGGATAATTCTGATCTAATCCCACTAATGAGGAACAGAATCTCTGAACTGCACCAGAGGCTACTGTTCTCACAGCGCGGTGGGGGCCGTGAACAGCCAGCTTAGTGGTGGCAGCCAAGGGTGAGGGGCTATCTGTAAACACACATGGAGCACTCACAGACCCAGCCCTGACCCTGGTCACATGCTGAGCCTTAATCCCGGTCACACTCCAAGCCCTGACCCTGGTGACAGGCTAAGCCTCTTGTATCTGTGAACCATTAATAAGCAGGCATGTTTGGGGAAAAATGCATCTCTGGGCCTTAGAAGCCCTGCCAGTTGTCCTCTAGCTGATGGACTACAGCTCCAGAACATTGTTCTTTTTTTCTTTATTTTTTAAGTGGAAGAGAGTTGCTTTGACCTGATGAAGCGTTTAAAATTACACAGAGTGCAACTGCATTTCTTAATGAGTTTGTAAGCGGGAGTCCCTCTGCAGAGTACTTCACGTGAGGAATCAGGAGAGAGGCTGAGGACAGCCAGCCCGGGCAGCTGCAGGGCGACATGCCAAAGGCCTAGGCGCGGAGTTGATCAGCTCCCTCCACAAGGGGGCCCAGGGGCTGATGACCACTTAGAGTGACTCTAGCCAGAATCCCTTCTGATCTGGGGCTGCTTCCTTCAGTCCACCTTACAGGGACCCTAAGGCTCACACGGCTGCCATTCACTGAGCACCAGTGTAAGGGTTCTGGGACACACAGAGACATCTGTCAGGCCTTTCAGTGCGCCTCACAAGCCTGCGTGGGAAGTGTTGAAGAGAAAAGATCAGAGAGGTGAGGTGAGCTGCCTGAGGTCAGAGTGAGGGAGTCACAGAGCAAGGCCTGCAGAGCCCTGCACCTCCTCGACGGCCCCTGCTAGTCTCCAGTTGAGAGATGGGGCGCCACGCCCCAGATCAGTGCCTGCAGCCCAAGCGCCACCCCCATCCTGAGCACTGGGCTTGGGGTGGGCACAGACGAGCCTCCTCCTGCCCAGCCTGTGGGCTGGTCCAGCTGCAGCCGTGCATAGCCATCAGGGTGACCCACAGGCAGGTATCCTCCATGTTTCAGGTGGCCCTGCCTGCTCCTCAAGTAGGAGAGGGGCTGGGGCAGGGAGCGGGGTGGGTGAACACTTACTGGACAATTTTGCAGTTTGTTGTAGAAACGTAGCGACCTGTATAGTGGATGTTGCATCTCACTACATTGTTGGTGAAGTCAGACTCCAAAACGATGTACTTTGGGTTCACATGCACCTGAAGAAGGAATGGAACAGATGGAAAGGGATCTGATCAGGGGGCTGTGCTTCACTTGGTCTCCAAGGAAGGTGGAGAGGCAGATGGGCAGACACAGAGGGGACAAAAGAGAGGGAGACAAGGAGATGGAGACAGACCAGGCCAGAGCAAGAGATGCACTGATGGAGAGACGGGAGAAGAGCCAAGACACAGAGAGAAGGGAGAGGCAGCTCACAGGCAAAGAAAGCATCATCACATCACCTTTCTGGGAAGACAGGCTTCCTCAGTCAGAGCTCAGGACAGGAGGGCCGGCACAGGGCGTTCAGAGCCACTGCCCCAGGGAACCCAGCAGTGAGTGAGGGGCTCAGCAGGGATCCCATGCCTGGTTTCCCTGACTACAAAGTCCGTACCCTTTCATCATGCATGCCCATCTAGATGATCTGCTGATGGCCTATCTGATGCCAGGTGGCATCTCCTGGCCTGGAGCCCCAGGTACCTGATACTCAACTGAGATGATGACCCAAGCATAACTTGGCTGAGAGGAGCTGTTGGGACACAAGGAAGTGTTTAAAATGTTGGACTGACAGGGGAGGGATTCATTGGGTTAGGCCACACCCAGGCTTAACTGCAGAGCATTTAAGAAGAGATGCAGTGATGTTCGGAGAAGTCAGTGGCAATCCACTCCAGTACTCTTGCCTGGCAAATCCCATGGACAGAGGAGCCTGATAGGCTGCAGGCCATGGAGTCACTAGGAGTCAGACATGACTGAGTGACTTCACTTTCACTTTTCACTTTCATGCACTGGAGAAGGAAATGGCAACTCACTCCAGTGTTCTTGTCTGGAGAATCCCAGGGACGGCGGAGCCTGGTGGGCTGCCATCTATGGGGTCGCACAGAGTCAGACACGACTGAAGTGACTTAGCAGCAGCAGCGGTGATGTTGTCTTTAAGTTACATTTCTTAGAGGCAGGAACTTGGCATTACATGTCATGAATCCTTGGAACCTAGAACTCTGAAGGGCTTTTGTGTGAGTCTGTTGAGTGGATGAATGAGGGAAGAAAAAAAATACCCTGAACAATGCTGGCCCCTGGGTGAGGCTGAGCAGAGGCCTCGCCAAGACCAGTGAGAGGTGCTCAGGACGGGGCTGCAGCCCAACAGTTTCTGGGTTGCTGGGTTCTGAAAGCAGCCGCCTAGCAGCCCATCTTTGTGCAGGTTAAAGCTGTTTTCCAAGCCCACCTTCTGTGCTCTTCTTTCACTCCAGGGTAGAGAAGAGCCCAAGGAGCCCAGTAGAGTGAGCCCCACCCTGGCTTTGCACCTGCAAGAAAGAGGCTAAGATTTGGCTTCCCCAGGTGCGGCTGTGATGGCCTGGCCCCTGCCCAGCTGGCACAGAGGCACCACGCTGGGTTCTGTGCCCTTTTCTGATGCCCTTTTCTACTTGTGCCCCCAACCAAGGGGCATTGGGGTGATCAGACATGGAAGAGGGGTTCAGGCCAGAGGGGATAAAGCCCTTGGTTTTACAGGGGGTCCCGTGAGGAGCTGTATCTCAAGGAAGGACAGTGTCCTCTCCCAGATGGCACAGAGCCTGCCCTGCCCACAGACAGGGGGATGGACTACATGGCTCTCCAAGTCCTCTGTCACTTAAGGAAGAGAGTCACCCCCTCCTCCAGCATTACCACACCTGGGCTGCAGTTTCCTTGGTGTTTTTTATGAGAAGAGGCTGTGTCTGCCTGAGACTAAGACCTTCAGATGCGAAGTGCAGACCTCAGGGGACATCACTAGTTGCAGAGCAACAGGAGTGTGAAGGAGGAGCCTTAGCCAGGAGATACTGGCCTCTTCCCCTCTCCCCTGTGCCCTGGGTTCCAGCTTCAACTACCGCTTCCCAAGCAGACTTAACTCTTTCATTTCTGTTCACTTGACCCAGAATCCACCCAGCCTCCCAGACCCAACTCAGGTCCCCTCCTGCAGGAAGTCTGCCGTGATTGCCACATTTAGAGTGCTCGTGACTGCCTGTGAGATCTAACACCCAGAGGATCTACACCAGAATGTGCAGCTTGTGTCAGGGGTGAGGACATCGGTCTGGAGAAGTGCCTCCAGGGGCCCTACCTTGAGGATGTAGTTCCCGGGCTGCACGTCGGTGATGTCGATCCACTGGCAGTCTATGTCTGCGTTGTACGTGTCATAGCAGCCTGGGCTCAGGCCCTAGGAGAGGGGGCAGGAGCAGGGGTTGGGGTGCTGTGCACTCCTCAGAGAGCCACCCCACGCCCACTTCAGCAGCCTGGGGCCTCCTTCCTCTGTGCTTTGTCCTGACCCTGCCCTCCCTCCCCGAGTAGCTGCTCAGCATGGCTCTGCCCTGTACTAGGCTCACTGGGCAGATGGACCAGAGCAATGAGAGATGTAATAGCCAGAAGGAGGGGTGAAATGAAGGTGGGGGGATGCCTGGGAGAGATGCATGGATGAATGGACAGAGAGAGAGAGGCAGGCTAGATGGACACTCTCTGTACAGAAAGATGGATTTGGGGGCTCAGCTAGGCAAATGGAACATTAAGCCATCCAGACTTCCTTGGAATGTTCCTTTTCCTTCCATAAGGGGACACCCCTGGAAATGGAGGCTCAGGGTAGGCCCCGAGGAACCCTGTGGTGGCCTCAATCCTTGGAACCTAGAACTCTGAAGGGCTTTTGTGTGAGTCTGTTGAGTGGATGAATGAGGGAAGAAAAAAAATACCCTGAACAATGCTGGCCCCTGGGTGAGGCTGAGCAGAGGCCTCGCCAAGACCAGTGAGAGGTGCTCAGGACGGGGCTGCAGCCCAACAGTTTCTGGGTTGCTGGGTTCTGAAAGCAGCCGCCTAGCAGCCCATCTTTGTGCAGGTTAAAGCTGCTTTCCAAGCCCACCTTCTGTGCTCTTCTTTCACTCCAGGGTAGAGAAGAGCCCAAGGAGCCCAGTAGAGTGAGCCCCACCCTGGCTTTGCACCTGCAAGAAAGAGGCTAAGATTTGGCTTCCCCAGGTGCGGCTGTGATGGCCTGGCCCCTGCCCAGCTGGCACAGAGGCACCACGCTGGGTTCTGTGCCCTTTTCTGATGCCCTTTTCTACTTGTGCCCCCAACCAAGGGGCATTGGGGTGATCAGACATGGAAGAGGGGTTCAGGCCAGAGGGGATAAAGCCCTTGGTTTTACAGGGGGTCCCGTGAGGAGCTGTATCTCAAGGAAGGACAGTGTCCTCTCCCAGATGGCACAGAGCCTGCCCTGCCCACAGACAGGGGGATGGACTACATGGCTCTCCAAGTCCTCTGTCACTTAAGGAAGAGAGTCACCCCCTCCTCCAGCATTACCACACCTGGGCTGCAGTTTCCTTGGTGTTTTTTATGAGAAGAGGCTGTGTCTGCCTGAGACTAAGACCTTCAGATGCGAAGTGCAGACCTCAGGGGACATCACTAGTTGCAGAGCAACAGGAGTGTGAAGGAGGAGCCTTAGCCAGGAGATACTGGCCTCTTCCCCTCTCCCCTGTGCCCTGGGTTCCAGCTTCAACTACCGCTTCCCAAGCAGACTTAACTCTTTCATTTCTGTTCACTTGACCCAGAATCCACCCAGCCTCCCAGACCCAACTCAGGTCCCCTCCTGCAGGAAGTCTGCCGTGATTGCCACATTTAGAGTGCTCGTGACTGCCTGTGAGATCTAACACCCAGAGGATGTACACCAGAATGTGCAGCTTGTGTCAGGGGTGAGGACATCGGTCTGGAGAAGTGCCTCCAGGGGCCCTACCTTGAGGATGTAGTTCCCGGGCTGCACGTCGGTGATGTCGATCCACTGGCAGTCTATGTCTGCGTTGTACGTGTCATAGCAGCCTGGGCTCAGGCCCTAGGAGAGGGGGCAGGAGCAGGGGTTGGGGTGCTGTGCACTCCTCAGAGAGCCACCCCACGCCCACTTCAGCAGCCTGGGGCCTCCTTCCTCTGTGCTTTGTCCTGACCCTGCCCTCCCTCCCCGAGTAGCTGCTCAGCATGGCTCTGCCCTGTACTAGGCTCACTGGGCAGATGGACCAGAGCAATGAGAGATGTAATAGCCAGAAGGAGGGGTGAAATGAAGGTGGGGGGATGCCTGGGAGAGATGCATGGATGAATGGACAGAGAGAGAGAGGCAGGCTAGATGGACACTCTCTGTACAGAAAGATGGATTTGGGGGCTCAGCTAGGCAAATGGAACATTAAGCCATCCAGACTTCCTTGGAATGTTCCTTTTCCTTCCATAAGGGGACACCCCTGGAAATGGAGGCTCAGGGTAGGCCCCGAGGAACCCTGTGGTGGCCTCAGGACTGGCGAGAAGACCCGCACTCTGGAGGAGCCGAGTGGCCAGGAGCCTCAGCACTAGCCCGTCTTCAGGGTGACCCAGCCGCCCATCTCCAGGCAGCTCTGCCTCCTCCTCCAGAGCCCGGCCCCGCCTCTCCAGCCCGACCTGACCTGACCTGGGTGTGAGAGGTGCAGGCATAGCGCTTGAGGTTGCCGAAGTCACAGGTGCTGTCCTCCAAGCAGAAGCTGGCCTTGTGGCCCTCGGCCACCTTCTTGCCTGTGGCTGCGTCCAGCAGGTCGTAGTGGCTGAACTCGTCCATGCTGTGGTAGTGCCTGGGACGGGAGAGGAAGCGGGAGAGGAGGGCCTAGTCGGCCCTGCACGCTCCCCTCCCGAGAAGGCCCAGGTGACCCTGCCTCCTGACCAGTCTGGGCTCCTGGGCCCCTGTGTCCCACAGGCAGCATCTCTGGTGTCCCCACCGAGCCAGGCACCCCAGGGAGGCACCTCCTCAGGGCCCCTCACTCCTCCCTGGGCTCCTACCTAAACTGGCCTCCCTTGGGCGATGCCCTGCATTCTAGACACTTCCATCTCCTATCCAGACTGATCCTTCTATGTCCCATCTTCCAGCCCAGCTTTTGCTAAGGCTCTGCTGAAAAGTCCTTGTCCCAGTGATGGATTCTTGGCAGAAAACACCTCACGGGGCCCTCCCCCCAGCATCACCCCTGCCAGAGTGCTCGTGGGGCGCAGGGTCCGGGCCCAGAAGGGGAGCGGCCGCTCACTGATGGCAGCTGTGCCACTCCCAGGTGTGCCGCGGCCGGTTCGGGAGGAAGTCCGCTGTGCCCTGGTTCTTTACACGCTGGGGGAAACGCAGCAGCACACGCACGTCGTAGTCGGTGGCCTCGGGGGCGTAGGCTGTGCTGTGGGGACAAGCGGGGAGATCGGAGGGGGCTTAGGTACCAGCAAGAGACACCCTGTGCAGGCCATCTTGTCCCTGAAGGCTCTCACAGCTGACCCCTGCGCTGCAGCCAAGGCTCAGGCCTCCGCTCCTCTCTGCTGGCTGCCCCCTCCCTTCTGCCGTGTGGCTGGAAGCTGCCAGTGGGGACACTCTCAAGCAGGGCCTGATAATGACCCTCTGAGGATCCCTGATGCCTGCTTATGACTCTCAGCTGGGGACAGTCCCTGAGCGTGGTGGCTCAGATAAGAATCTGCCTGTAATGCTGGAGACCTGGGCTTGATCCCTGGGTTGGTAAGATGCCCTGGAGAAGGGAATGGCTACCCACTCCAGTATTCTTGCCTGGAGAATCCCATGGACAGAGGAGCCTGGTAGATTACAGTCTAAGGGGTCACTAAGAGTAAGACACAACTGAGCGTGGGGGCATATAAAAATCTTTGGAGGGCTTTTTAAAAACAGCCTGTCCAAGAGATTCTGACTTCCCTCCTCCCCCTACACCCTGGGTTCTAGCCTCAAATACTGTTTCCCAAACAGACTTAACTCTTTCACTGATCGGTCCTTTTGTCTGTTCTGTTCACTTGACCCGGAACCCAACCAGTCTCTTAGCCCCAACTCAGGTCCCCTCCTCCAGGAAGTCTGCTGGGATTGCCCCACTTAGAGGGATCTTGACTGCTGGGGAGCTCTAATAGCACTGCCTCCAACATGCCCTGGTACCACACACACCCTGAGCTGGGCCTGTGTGAGCAGGCCACCTCTCCCTGCTTGTGTGCCTTCAGGGCCAGCTACCTGACCTCTTTTGCTGGGGGAGCCCTGGTTGCAAACTGCCTGCTCACAATTCACTTGCTGTCCCCTGGTTGCCAACTGAGATGGGCCTTGTGAGCAGGGAAGGGAAAAGAGAGAAAACTGAGGGGCAGCAGTGGGGGGACACATGTCCACACCCCCCATAGGTAGGAAAGAGGGCTGACTGCAGGCATCCCCCCTTCAGCTGACTGCGGACAGCTGTCTTGGCCAGCCTCAGGGGCACTTCCCTAGCAGTCATTAAGGGTTGGGCCCTGAGGCCAGAGGCAGGAGGTGGCCAGCCATGGGGATTAGCTCTCTGTGAGAAGATGTCTGGACACCAGGCGCTGCAGCCTTCTGTCTGCCAGGACGTAAGTCCCTTGGCCTTGTCTGAGGGAGGCTTGGAATTTGTCTCTGTCTGCGCTGGAACAGAACATCCTCCTTCCCTCTGTTCAGCTAAATCCTGCCCTTCTGTTGGGCTCGGCACACCGTGGGAACCCATTAGGGTCTGGGTTCTAGGCCCAGCTTGGCCAGAAGCCTGCAGTGAGGCTTGGAGTGAGTCCTTCCCTCGTCTGAGGCCCGCCTGCCGTCTGTGGGCTGGCACTGGTCTGCGGCCGCACTTTCGGTCATCTCCGCGGGCCCTGCCGCTCCAGGGCGCTGGTCCTGCTGCATTTTCTAGGTCTGTATCCCGTGCCCAGCCTCCGCGGACGCCTCAGCCCCTGCCAACCGCCCCCTCCTCTGGCATCGTTCAGCTTCAGCCTGCCAACCACCCCTTCCAGCTCTCCTCCACTCCCTGTCGCTCGGGTCTGGGTGAGCGGCTACCTTCTCCAGCTAGATCAAAAGAGCCCTCGGACGAGCCCCAGCTGCCTCCTCCCCAACCCCCTGGGGGCCCAGGTGTGGGCACGCGGGATGCTCCATGAAGATGGAGTAACAGTTTGGTTTTGACTCAGTCTCTTCAAAACTCAGCCTCAGTGGACAGCCATGGAGACCGAGCTCCTGTTCCCTGAAGGCGCTGGATTTACAGCGGTACTATGATGCTCTGCTCCCAGGCACGAGACCTGAGAGGGCAGGCCCGCCGAGGGGACTCACGCGTGGTCCCTGGACCTCTGCCAGCTCTCACACTGTCTGTGGCCAGTCTGTAAGGAGATAAGGAGCTTCCTGCTGCTGCTGCTGCTGCTGCTAAGTCGCTTCAGTCGTGTCCGACTCTGTGTGACCCCACAGACGGCAGCCCACCAGGCTCCCCTGTCCCTGGGATTCTCCAGGCAAGAACACTGGAATGGGTTGCCATTTCCTTCTCCAATGCACGAAGGTGAAAAGGGAAAGTGAAGTCACTCAGTCTTGTCTGACTCTTCATGACCCCGTGGATGGCAGCCCACCAGGCTCCTCTGTCCATGGGATTTTCCAGGCAACAGTACTGGAGTGAGGTGCCATTACCTTCTCCGAAGGAACTTCCACCAACATGTAAATCAGCCACATCACTGATCACACTAGTTCAGCTGATACTTCTTTTTTTGAAGCAAAACTTTCTCGGTGAAGGAAGCGGTGAATCGAGTGACAGTCACTGCAAGCACCCTCATCTTGTTACAAACAGATAACGGTCTGTGGTCAGCTACTCTGAATGGCAGTGAATGAGAGGTTCCATCAGTGAGAAAATGCTGAGATCCCCAAGCACTTCCCAGATACTCAAAAGTGAAAGGAGAGTTCAACTGCTTTAAAAATGCAAATAATTAAGGTGCTTTCAACATAGCACCTTATGCTTTCTTAGCAGGTGCTTTCAACATAGAGGGATGTAAGCAAAAGAAGCCAATGCAATCTTTAACTAGTTGTTTTAGCACGGGGAGATGTCCTCAACGCATACACATTTGACCAGAACATTGGCCGTCAAACTGAGAAGGGAGCTTTGCAAGAGGCAGAATCACCCAGGTATAATGGAGAGTCGGCTGTGCTCACCCACTGGGTTCAAGTAAACAGATGACCCTCCCCTCTCTCTCTCGGGTGCAACATGTGACGGAGGCCTCACTGCCGCCTGTGCCCTTGGCCCCTCTGGCCAGCCTCCACCTGTCCTCTGTGGAGATGGCTCCATAATCCTGTCCCCTGTCCTGATGGCAGCTAGAAGGCTTTCCTGGGACCTTCTCATGATGCAGTTCAGATCTGAGGGTTTCAGTTCCTCTCACTGCTCCTCAGTTACTTACTGATGGGGCAACACAGACCCTTTGGGGTTGGTGTGAAGTTGCGTGCTAAATTGCTCAGTCATGTCTGACTCTGCAACCCTGGACTGTAGCCCACCAGGCTCCTCTGTCCAAGGGATTCTCCATGCAAGAATACGGGAGTGAGTTGCCATTTCCTTCTCCAGGGGATCTTCCCCACCCAGGGAGGGAACCCTTATCTCTTATGTCTCCTGAATTGACAGGCAGGTTCTTCATCACTAGCGGGTGTGAAGATGAAATGTCATTAAGTTCCTTGCAGGGTGATGTAGACCTAAAAGCTGGATCTCCCCATTCCCTTCCCCACCTGAAAGCCTGGGGGCAGACAAGGCCCACCAATGAGAAGGCCAGGGTGGTGCAGCCTGCAGGCAGGTTCTGGGTTACTCCCAGCGACTGTCCACACTTCATCTCCTTACCTGGCCAGGCACTTCTCCTCCGCAGCACAGCGCAGGGAATACAGGTGGGCTCTCTGGACATAAGTGGACGCTTGCACGTAATTGGGGTCTGGGACCAAGTCAGGGAGACCTGGAGTGAGGAGTGGGAAAGAGAGAGGAGGGAGCAATAGCTTGGCATTGAGGAGGGTCAGGGTTAAGTTTAAAGCCCAGGGACCTCCCCAACCCCAAATGTCCTTGGTCGTCCTCAGCTCTCTGCACTGGCTGTCACCTCCTCCTGGAAGCCTCCCAATATGTGTGTAAGCAAGGTGTGTGACATGAACCATTCTCTCTAGGCTCAGGTGTGGCGTCAGGGAGGTCAGGGAGGAGGGGCTCACCTCTGGAACCCGTGCTGTGGGGATCACTGAGCCTCCTGGGAGACGGGGGGGATTTGGAGAACCAGAGAAGACAAGAGAGCGCTCTTGGCAGGGGGCGTAGCATGAACAGGGGCCTGGGGGCAGGACCGAGGGAGCCAAGCGATGTCCTGACGCAGACACTCCCGTTGGTATCCTTATTTCCCAGGGCACCAGCCCCCAGACACTCTCTGCTCATCTCTCCCCTGCAGCTGGCATTCATCATGAACCGCCAAGAGCGAGCCCTAGGCTTCCAGCCCTCAATGGGTACCAGAAGCTCCTGGGCAGAGCCAGGTGAATGGCGGTGGCACAAGTGAGGGTGGCCAGGAAGAGATGGGCTCACAGGAAAACACGTCCCTGGAGCAGGCTGCTGACAGGGCAGGGTTCTCGGCTTGGGCGCCCAGCCCGCCTTGCTCAGGATTCCTTTCATCCTGTCATTGGCCCCCAGAGCGGACCACACCTTCCCGTCTGCAGCCTCTGGCCTCCAGTCTGAGGAGGGCCTGGGGCCCAGTGCCCAGGGGAAGTCTGGAGTCTGGTCCAGTCCCCGGATCACTTGTTCCTCCGGTCAGGCTGCAGCCAAGGGTCTGTCCATTCTGCTCCCCACCCCCACGCCCATACGTAACTTCATCCCAGTGAGTTATTAGGACTAAGCAAAAGCCGAACTCAGGTGTCCAGACCCTAGTCACACAGAATAAAGAAGGAAAGATCTTGATGTTGGATGTGTGGAAGGGGTAGGGTGGGAGGTGGGCAGGGGGCCTCCAGAACCCTGGGCTCCACCCCAGCTCAGCTTCCAGCTTAAAGGGGAACAGGCTGGGCCTCCATGCTCCTCCTCTCTCATGCCGCCGGGCTTCTGGCGGATAAATGATAAAATGAAGCTGTAAGCTCTTCTTAGCTTCTTTCAAGCCCTCTGTTTTTGGGGGGCCAGGCACAGTGAGGGGACTTGAGTCATAGAGACAGGCTTCTAGCCTCTTCTTGCTGTCAAAACCCTCTTGTCAGCTTGCAGGTCCAGAAGACAAGACAGAAGAGGGGGACGCTGGCTTCTGAGCCTTTCCCAGAGGTTTCTGCCTGCCTGTCACCCCTCACAAATACATCGCTGGAGCTCCCAGGCCTTACCCCTGCCTGCCTAGGGCCCAGGCCTCAGGCAGGAGCAGCCAGTGTGATCTCACCTGCTTGGAATTAAGAGGAAGTACAGAGCACAAGGGTGGGTGAGGATGAGGTGGCTCCTGGCTGATGGGGGCTGACTTGGCTGGCCTTGGCCCTGTTACTCAAGCCCCTAGGAATGTTTGCAGTCATTTCCCCAGGGAGCGTCAGGCCCTGAAAGCAAGGGCACCTCCGAATCAAGCTGTTTCTCACTCTCTAGTCCATAGAAGCTTGTGGGTGGGGGAGAGGGAGCTGAATGGCCAGGAATGGCTCCCTTCCCATTATCAAAGAGCTTTTCCCTCAGCAACGTCTGGTGGTGGCTCAGCTGGGCCTGAAGCTGCATGAGACCCACATTTGGCACCAGGCACCCTGCCACCCCCACCCTAGGCCCGGTTTCAATAAACACTGTACAGATGACGCTACAAAGCTTTCTGGCCCGACCCTTCCTCTCAGTCCAGGGAAGCTGGAAGAGCCAGCTAAGAGGCTGGGGGTACTCGGGGCTGGGGCACTCCTGGCCTCTGACTGCGCCTTGACTCTGATCACATACTGAATTCTGATCCTGGCCACACACTGAACCTTGCTCCTGGTCCTGGGCTGAGCCAAAGATGACCATTTTCCTCTTACCGTTGAGGGACCTCAGGTTCAGGCGGGTGCCTCCTGCTCCAGGAAGCCTTCTCTGATTGGCAGTGCCATTCCAAGCTGCTCACACTTCTGCCTCACTACTAGATTTCCTCATGTGCCTGTGTCTGCTCCCCTCCAGTCTGCACTGAGGGTGGGGCTCAGGCCCCACTCACCCCCTCAGCGTGCTCCAGGGCTGACCGTTAAGCTCTCAGTCTCTGTCAGGCCAGCTTCTTTACTGATGGTGGCCTCACACGTTACTGTTCCACTCATCCACGAGCGTGCTCCTCACCCTCCCTCAGGAAACCACAGCACACGGTGGTACTGGAGGGAAGGAGGCTCAGAGACGGCAATGAATTTGCCCACAGTCACACAGCAAGTCAAGGAAGCCCCAGGACGAGCTTCCAGGTCCCAGCCTCTCCTTCTAGGACTTTACATGTCATTTCTTCTTTTTGTAAAAATGATTTTTTAAAAAAGTTATAATTTACACAGGGTCAAATGCACAGGTTTTAGGCATACGGTTTGATAGGCTTTGACAAATATACACAGGGCGTTAGAGCCACCACAATCAGGCTGGGTCTGTTTCCATCCTCCTGAAAGTTCCTCCCTGGCCCTTCTCAGTAAATCTTCCCTCCTTCCTCCCCAGGCAACCACTGATCTGCTTTTTAATCACTTTAGACCGGTTAAGCCTTTTCTAGAACATAAATGGAATCACCCTGGTCATTATTTTATGTTCTTTGTTCTGCATCTCTGACCAGCTTGGGGGTCCTGTGACTCCCCACCTTCACTGCCGTGGGGAAAGCGACAGGAAAAGACAGAGTCTAGGCTGGGTCCCCTCAACCCCCCTTAAAATCCCCACTGAGGTCTCTGGGAACAGCAGGCCCCCTCCCGCAGCTGGCGTGTTTTCCCAGGGAGGAACAATGCCTCCTTCTCTGCTGCTCTCCCAGGAGGCATTCCATCAGCAGCCAGGCCTGCAGGTTTGGGCTCTCAGCCTCTCCACAGGGGCCTGGGTGTGTGGGTGGGCTGTGTGATGTTGGAAGGGGGCTGAAGGAAGGCTTGAGTGGGCACTTGTGGATGTAGGGGCAGGGGTACCGGTTTGTTGCCTCTGGCTTGTGGGGGTACATCCAGACCCTCCGGACAGAGTGGCCAATGTGGGTTAAAGTTCACTTCCAACAAGACCTGTGCTCGCCTCTCTTCCCCACCATCCCAAGAAATGTGCATTTTAAAAGGAAAATCCTGGTCATCAGGTCATCAGAAGGCAGGGAGAACCATCAGTCATGGGATGTAATTTTGTGTGTGTGTGGTGGTGGGGGGGGCCACCCGGGCTGGGATCTCTTATGCAGAATGTATGGAGTCGGCCAGCTTATGGACCTGGCACTGGAGACTTTCTAAAGTAGTGTAGTGGGAAGTTTTTTTGGAGACGCTTGTTTTTATAAATGCAGAGAACTTTTATAAACTTTTATAAATGCAGGGAAATGAATTCTCATTTCAGAGCAACCACTATCACTGGTTTGTGGAAGGTCATTCTCATAATTAAGTTTTTTTAACCTTCATCCTTACCCTGACCCTTAGACACCTCTTTGAACATCCGTGTCTCTGTATAAAATTGGAAGGGGTGTGTATCCATGAGGTATATGAATGATATTGTCTTATGGGTCTCATTCCGTTTCTTGACTTCGGGTCAATATTAACTTTTAAGATATGTCAAGTTCATTGGTTGTCATTGTGAGTATGATTCCAGTTAATACCCTCCATGACCAATCTAGCCAGTCTCCTGGGGCTCCAGGAGAATGGGATTGACTCCTCAAAGGCTGGGTGATGGGCTTGCTCAGGCTACCCAGGGAGGCCTGGTCACCTTCAGCGTCCTGCCGTCCTTGCCCAGGAGGTAGGCAGGAGCCTGACTTCTTACCCTACTGTCACAGGCCTTCTGCGAGGCCCTGGGTGGGTCTGGCCCCTGTCTATGCCTCACTGCTTCCATTAACACAGACTGACTGTTCTCCACTTCACTCAGGGCTGGGAGCCTGGGGCTGATCCCCTGTGAACACGCTTCCCCAGAGACAGTGTGCTGGCCACCGGGGTTCAGGCTGCACAGGCTGGACTAGAGTTGGGAGGACACTGAGTCAGAGGGTAAGGGCCCTGGGGATGACCAAAGCTAGGCTGCTCGGCTGGGGAGGGGCTGGGTGTGAGTGAACTGGGTCCCAAGCAGGCAGCCTCTGGTCTGCAGGAAGTCCTTCAGCCTTGGGGGCCCCTTTGGACCCTCCAGGGCTGGGAGGACACGGAGCGGAGGGCCAAGCACCAGCACTCGGCATTCCCACTCTGCCTCTGGGCTTCCTCTCCGTGGGACCCAGGGCCCCTGCACACTGCCTCCTGGGGGTCCGATGTCCTCCTGCCTCCCCCAGGCTGGGCCTGGAGCTGCCAGCTGGCTCCCATACCAGCCTGTGGAAGGCGGAGGACTGTCTTCCCGCTCCCTGGCAGGACGCAGCTGGGGCCTTCTGGTGGGAGAGAGTCTAGCAGGCGATATCTGCCATCTCGCCCCGCGCCTCGTGTTCCAGGTCCTGGCCCTTCTTTAGGCTCAGTTTCCCCACGTGGATGACGGGGAGATTACAGTAACAGTCCCTTGAGAGCAGGTTTGATGCTCCATAAACACTTGGAGATTAAAATATTTTTCAGGAGCTATTCAGGCCATTCCCCAGCTTTGGGCAAGAGCCCAAGACCTCTCACAACCTCTGCAGACGATACTCTAGCTGCCAGGAAATTCTCCCACCGTCTGACCTAAATCCTTCCTGCTTTAGGAGGAATCTGTTCCCTCCTGCTCAGCGGTTCCTGGCGGCTGCCCAGAGCGGAGGGTCTGAGGTTACATTCCCTCCGCGTGCCTGCACCTCACCTGTTTTCCTCTTATTTCCTCTTTCCTGTGAGCTCTGTAAACCTCGTCTCCTTTGAAATCCTCCTCCCCAGCCTCCTGCTCACACGAAGCAGCTGAAGGCAAATGGAATGCCAAAGAGCCCTAATCTCTCGAGCCTGGGGCTGGAGGATAAACAATGTCCAGCAGGAACCGGTCAGTGGGTTGTGAAATATGTAGAGAGAGGGATGTTTTGGCCTGAGCAGCCGACTCCAGAGCAGCCCCTCAGTGGGGAGAGCAGGAAGCTCAGAGAGCATGGCCTGGAATAAGGATGGGCCGGGAGAGCCTCCGGGGCGGGAGCTGGCAGCTCTGGGTCCTAGGAAATGATCGTCTAATAATCAGGACATTAAACTGTCGGCGCCACACCTGGGTGACCAGCAGGCCAGCAAGGTTCTGCAGGATCCACTGTGGCCCACCGTGAAGGGCAATACAGTCCAGGCAAAGGTGCTAGGATAGTCACTGTGCCTAGCCCAGAACCTTCCATGGCTCCCCATCACCTACAGAGACAAGGTCAGATTTCTCAGGGTGGTAGCCAAGGCCTTCTGTGGTCTGACCTTAACCTGGCCTTCCAGAGCTCTCAACCCTAAGGATTAGGCAGCAGCTCCTAGCACAACTGACCTTTTCTGCCCCTGACCTCCGACCCCATAGCACCCTTGCCCTGGAATTCTCGGTACACAGACACACACACACATACAGTCCTGAGGCCCCAAAGCCAACCTTGCTAGCCCTCCTCTGCCCCGCCCGGTGCCCCTCCTTCCCCTTCCGGCACCCATCTGCTGCCCCCACCAGACTGGGAGAGGCAGTCCAAGGGCAGCGATGGCCTTGCTACTCTGGGTGACAGTTCCAGACTCAGAGGAGGGCAAGTGTGTTTGTTCAATTGAGCAAACTACCCAGAAGTAGCTGGGGCGGAGCTGGAGGAGGCCGCCAGGGCAGGTGAGCTACCTTCTGCCTCCTGCCACCTCCTCACACCCCTTGATCACTCACACTCTTCCCAGTGTGAGCACACCCACCCTCCCCACCCACAGGCCCCCTCTTGCAAGCCCTGCCTGGTGCCCTGCCCCCACCTCTAGGAGGTTCTGCAGATCCCAGGTCTCCTGGGTTCCCTTGCTGCCCCTCAGACCCTTCTCAGTGACCTGAACTTTTTATCTTTCTTACAAGACTGCCCATCTCAGCTTATGGTGACTTCACCCTTTCAGCTGCACAGGACACAGCCCTTTCCTATCATGCCTGACCCCTCTCTTTCTCTGACACCCCACATCCAATTCATCAGGGAAAGCTCATCAGCTCTGTCTCCAAAACATGTCCTGAAACTGACTGCCTCCACCTCGTTGTTATCCTCCTGGCCCAGCTGCTGATATCTCAGCCTCGATCTCTGTACCAGCCTCCTCTCAGACTCCCCCTGCCTGCCTCCACACAGTCCCTTCCCAGCACAGCAGACAGAGACCCTGCTGAAATGTCGCTGCAGCGGCTCCCCCATGAGTGGAGAGCCAAAGTCCTCACAGTAGCCTGCAGGGCCTCCGTGGTCTGGACCCTGCTGCCTCTCTGACCTGTCTCCATAAGGCCCCCACACCCATGCTGTGCTGCTCCATCCAGCCACGCTGGAACACACCTGAAAGCTCAGGGAATTCCCACCTCAGGGCCTTTGCACTGGTTGGCTCCTCCGTCTGGAATGTTCTACCGGCAGATAGCTGCGTGGCTCACTTACTTGGCTCCTTTAAGTCTCTGCTCAAATATCACCTTCATGAAGCCCACTCTGACACCTCTGCAAGCTCTCTTGACACTTCAGAGCTCCCTGGCTTCTCTCTGCTTTCTCCACAGTACTTACCACCTTCTATTATTTACATATCACGTTCACCCATGAAGATACAAGATCTACAAGGACGGGGATTTCGTCTCTTTTCTTAAACTCGTGAATACTCAGCGCTAGACCAGCACAGAGAAAGGCGCTCCCTGAATATTTGTTGAATACAGTTGAATGGCTGCACTTCCTCATGAGATGACATCCAGCCATCTGCGGTCTGCCTTAACCTGGCCTTCCAGATTTCTTAACCCCAAGGAGCAGGAGGCAGCTCCTAGCACAACTGACCTTTTCTGCCACTGATCTCTGACCCCATAGTGCCCTCGCCCTGAATTCCTTGCTATGCAGGCACACACACACACATACCCTTCATCGGGGTACAGTCTTGAGGCCCCAAGGCCTACCTTGTTAGCCCTCCTCTGCCACTGCCCGGTGCCCCTCCCTCTTCCCCCACCTGTCTGCCGCCATCCCGTGGTGGCCCAGGTCTGTGCACAGCGTGTTCTGAGAGCTGGCGAGTTGGCAAGAGAAGGAAGTGGACCCGGATCATGGCATCCAGCCTGCTGGGGCTCAGGCCCCGGTGAGAACAGGGATGGGTTCAGGGTGCCCCTCAATTCCCTGTGCCCCAGCTCAGGGCCTGGCACCTGCACGCCCTCAGTGAGCCTGAGGACAAACACCGGCATCCCACAAAGGGTCTGCTGGCACTGCCTATGGGAGCACAGCCTTCATTATCACATACAGGCTGGGACTGACTCCAAAAGCCCTTTCTTTTCAGAAAGGATCAGCTTTGGGGCTGGAAAACCATGGTTCCGTCGGCCCACGACAGGGAGTAAGGGCGGCTTGTCTCCTGAGACTCGGGTGGCTGACGCTCCTCAGGCCTCGACTTCCCCCTCTGAGCACCTTCCTGCTCTGAAGTCCTGATGCCCTCACTCCATTTTCATACAAGACTGCCCATCTCAGCTTATGGTGACTTCACCCTTTCAGCTGCACAGGACACAGCCCTTTCCTATCATGCCTGACCCCTCTCTTTCTCTGACACCCCACATCCAATTCATCAGGGAAAGCTCATCAGCTCTGTCTCCAAAACATGTCCTGAAACTGACTGCCTCCACCTCGTTGTTATCCTCCTGGCCCAGCTGCTGATATCTCAGCCTCGATCTCTGTACCAGCCTCCTCTCAGACTCCCCCTGCCTGCCTCCACACAGTCCCTTCCCAGCACAGCAGACAGAGACCCTGCTGAAATGTCGCTGCAGCGGCTCCCCCATGAGTGGAGAGCCAAAGTCCTCACAGTAGCCTGCAGGGCCTCCGTGGTCTGGACCCTGCTGCCTCTCTGACCTGTCTCCATAAGGCCCCCACACCCATGCTGTGCTGCTCCATCCAGCCACGCTGGAACACACCTGAAAGCTCAGGGAATTCCCACCTCAGGGCCTTTGCACTGGTTGGCTCCTCCGTCTGGAATGTTCTACCGGCAGATAGCTGCGTGGCTCACTTACTTGGCTCCTTTAATCTCTGCTCAAATATCACCTTCATGAAGCCCACTCTGACACCTCTGCAAGCTCTCTTGACACTTCAGAGCTCCCTGGCTTCTCTCTGCTTTCTCCACAGTACTTACCACCTTCTATTATTTACATATCACGTTCACCCATGAAGATACAAGATCTACAAGGACGGGGATTTCGTCTCTTTTCTTAAACTCGTGAATACTCAGCGCTAGACCAGCACAGAGAAAGGCGCTCCCTGAATATTTGTTGAATACAGTTGAATGGCTGCACTTCCTCATGAGATGACATCCAGCCATCTGCGGTCTGCCTTAACCTGGCCTTCCAGATTTCTTAACCCCAAGGAGCAGGAGGCAGCTCCTAGCACAACTGACCTTTTCTGCCACTGATCTCTGACCCCATAGTGCCCTCGCCCTGAATTCCTTGCTATGCAGGCACACACACACACATACCCTTCATCGGGGTACAGTCTTGAGGCCCCAAGGCCTACCTTGTTAGCCCTCCTCTGCCACTGCCCGGTGCCCCTCCCTCTTCCCCCACCTGTCTGCCGCCATCCCGTGGTGGCCCAGGTCTGTGCACAGCGTGTTCTGAGAGCTGGCGAGTTGGCAAGAGAAGGAAGTGGACCCGGATCATGGCATCCAGCCTGCTGGGGCTCAGGCCCCGGTGAGAACAGGGATGGGTTCAGGGTGCCCCTCAATTCCCTGTGCCCCAGCTCAGGGCCTGGCACCTGCACGCCCTCAGTGAGCCTGAGGACAAACACCGGCATCCCACAAAGGGTCTGCTGGCACTGCCTATGGGAGCACAGCCTTCATTATCACATACAGGCTGGGACTGACTCCAAAAGCCCTTTCTTTTCAGAAAGGATCAGCTTTGGGGCTGGAAAACCATGGTTCCGTCGGCCCACGACAGGGAGTAAGGGCGGCTTGTCTCCTGAGACTCGGGTGGCTGACGCTCCTCAGGCCTCGACTTCCCCCTCTGAGCACCTTCCTGCTCTGAAGTCCTGATGCCCTCACTCCATTTTCAGGTGATCTGAGATGCCCAGTTTCTGGGTGCCTGTCAGTAAAGGGGGAGAGGGGCCCAGGTACAGCTTGGCCCTGCACTCCCAAATCCAGACAGCAAGGGCCTCTGGCTCCAGCCGCCTGTTGGGAGGAGGCTGTTAGGTCAGGGCAGGGGAGGGATGGGAGCAGCCTCTCCTTCCGGCCTCTCTCCCTCTCTCCCTCCCGAGCGGGCTGCTGCTCCGCAGGAATGCCGGGCACAAAATTGGAAGCAGGTGTGGGCTGCTGGGGCCGACCAGCGGCTCCTGCCCCGCCTTCCCTCTTCTGCCTTTCCAGCCACTGCCCTGGGGAGTTTTCCATGTGTTCTTGGCTTGGACAGGAGTCGTGTGGACTTGGCCTGGGACTACTGGGAAGAAGTGCCCCTTCGGAGGTGCAATGCCCCTTTGGAGGGGGCATTGAGATGGGGGCACCTAGAGTGGGAGAAAGGAGGAGAGGGGGGCGAAAGGCCAGAACACCCTCCGCACCCTCACCCCAGCCAAGTGCGGCAGTAGACTGGTACCTATAAGGCCTGAAGTGCCTTGGTGGGCCACCACCCCAACAGGCTCTGTGGGGCCTGCGAACTCAAGGCAAAAAAATCCAACTTTTTGAGTCTTACCGGGGTTTAGATCTGAGAGAAACAATGAAGGTGGAGACATACCCTTCCTTGAGGGGCAGGAGCAGAAGGGGATGTTGAGGTTTGGTGAGGGGAGTCAGCCTGGATCTGAGCTTGGCTGCTGATGAATTCTGGGACTCTGGATGAGTTACCGAACTTCTCTAGCTTCAGCTGCCTCCTCTGTAAAATGGGGGTGATAATACCTCACAAGCTTGCCAGGAGGACTCAAGACAGAAACAACAATAAAATGCTTGGCATAGTGTCTGGGGCATGGCATACTGTGTGCACTCAGTCGCTTCATTCATGTCTCTTTTGTGACCTCATGGACTGTAGCCTGCCAGGCTTCTCTGTGCATGGGATTCTCCAGGCAAGAATACTAGAGTGGGTTGCCATGCCCTCCTCCAGGGGATCTTTCCAACCCAGGGATCGAACCTGGGTCTCCTGCATTGCAGGAGGATTCTTTATTGTCCTAGCCACCAGGGAAGCCCTTGATACACATTAAGGGTTCAGTAATATCAGTTGCAATTATAATTATTTAAAATGGGAGCTGTCTCTTTCTGCAGGGATAGTCTAGTTTGAGAGCAGGGGGAGAGGATGTGGCCCTCAACTGGCAGATATGAGAGGAGACAGGAAGTCTGCCTGCAAGGAGGCTGTCCCCGACACAACTTGTTTGTTCCAACACCAGTGACCTCTGATTGCCAAACAGGGGAGCAGCAAGAGGACCCAAGCCCCTCTGTCTCCATAGCTGTCTGACCCTTTACCCTAACTTCCTCGGCCTGAGATTCCATTTCTTTCTGAAGGAGCAACTTGGGACAACTACAGGGAAGGAAGAAGGAGTGCTGAACTGTGAGTCTGCCTCCACCAGTCACCAGTTAAAGCAACCGTGGGCAAGTTGCTTAACCTCCGAGGGCCTCAGTTTCCTCATCTGCAAAATGGGAGTAATAGTAACAACAAGGCTTGTTATGAGGATTGTATGTGTGCTTAGTCATGTCCTACTCTTTGCAACCCCATGGACTGTAGCCCGCCAACCTCCTCTGTCCAAAGACTTCTCCAGGCGAGAATACTGGAGTAAGTTGCCATTTCCTACTCCAGGGGATCTTCCTGGCCCAGGGATCGAACCCATGTCTCTTACGTCTCTGCATTGGCAGGTGGATTCTTTATTACTAGTGCCACTTAGGAAGCCCATTATGAGGATTAAATGACTCTAACTGTAAATTTCTAAGAACAGTGTCAGGTGCTGTCCATATGCTTGTTAAATATTCTGAACTCTAGAGTGGAAATGATAGGGCTTCATGCTAACAACACACTGGGAAGGTGTTCTTTGCTTCTAAATCTGTGCACATTCTGTTTCATCTCACTTTGTCACAACCAGTGCTCACTGCTTAGAACAAGCAGGAGTCAAGTATCTGCTAAATGACCAAATGGATGTGAGAGGTAAGCCTCCATACATGAACATTTAGGAAAAAAATAATACATGAGGGCTAAGAACCCAGGATGGGGAGTCATACAGACCCAAATTCTGGTTTCACTACTAATAGGTCATGTGACAATCAGCAAGTGAACCCGCCACCTTATCTATGAAATGGGATGGATTACCAGCATCTGGCTGGTGGGGTTGCTATGGGAATAAAGAGAGATGATGTACAAATACAAAGTGTCCAACATATGCTGCTGCTGCTGATGCTAAGTCGCGTCAGTCGTGTCCGACTCTGTGCGACCCCATAGACGGCAGCCCACCAGGCTCCCCCGTCCCTGGGATTCTCCAGGCAAGAACACTGGAGTGGGCTGCCATTTCCTTCTCCAATGCATGAAAGTGAAAAGTGAAAGTGAAGTCGCTCAGTTGTGTCCAACACTTAGTGACCCCATGGACTATAGCCTACCAGGTTCCTCCGTCCATGGGATTTCCCAGGCAAGAGTACTGGAGTGGGGTGCCATTGCCTTCTCCGCAACATATGCTAGCAGAATTATTCCCCCTGGAGGTGGCTGGGGTAACTGGGGCCTGGCTTACAGGTGGCTTGAGGATGGGGTCCCCTCAGTGTCATGAAGACATGACAGGCTCAGTGTGAAGTCTTGGCTCTGCCACATCCAGCTGTGAGACCTCCCTAGGTCTCAATTTTCTCATCTGTACCACTGGCCTGTAATCCCCACCACTCCAGGAGGGTGTGGGGTGAATGAAATTGCACATCGAGGCCACTAAGCTCAGCAGGTGCTCCTCTGCAAACAGATGAAGTTGAGATCATCATTCCTGCCTAGGGGCTCTGACTCTGGATGTTTGCTGGGTGGAGGCCCGCTCTGTCTGCCCTTGTATCTCCTTCAAGCCTTGTGGAGGCAGGTACGTGACCTGAGTCAGGAAGGCAGGTCTTGGTGGGGAGAAGGGCAGGCCGCAGGGAGCCTAGGCCGCTCTCAGGGACTAAGGGGTCCTGTCTGGACTCTTGGGCACAGGAGGCTGGATGGAGAGGAGCTGATCCTAGAAACACCTAGGTCCGTACCGTCCCCGGGGGCTGTGGAAGTCTGAGAGGGGGAGAAGGAAGGGACGGGAGGAGGTGCCTCAGGTTCTGGAGCAATAGGCTAAGGCATTTGCGATTTTGTGCTGAAGCCCTTGGGAGCCCCAGAACCTCGTTCAGCAGGAGAGTAATGTGGTCAGCAATACAAAGATGTATCTGCCTCACATGGAGGGAATGGAAGAAACCAGGGAGGGGGCAACACAGCTCTAACTAGCTGTGTGAGATAGGGCTGGAGGAACCCTGTCAGGCACAGCTGGCACAGCCATCAGAGGTGTCCTGGGAGAATGTCTTCCAACTGGCCATCCTCCCAGGCGGCTGTTCCACCTTATTTTCACAGGGTGGCCAGAACCAGTGAAACAGGCCAGGGCTGTAAAGGGGAGCCCTGGGAGAAGAGGCATGGTTTTCCAGAGCTGGAGTTATCTTAGTTTGCACAAATATTACCAGATCAGAGGAGCTGAAGCTATGGGGAGGCAGGAACAGGGACAAGGAGGCCAGGAGGAGAGAGCCTGGCCATGGGAGAGGGAGGGTCAGCTCAAGGGTCTCAGCGGGGCCTGGGAAGTAGGCAACCCCACCCCCAGGCCTCTGCCTGGATTTGCTGGGACAGTCAGGCCAGGTATGTGATCTGGTCCCTTTTCCTTGCCTTCCATCCAGCTACACATTTCAGAGACAACAGTATTATTACAGGAACCCTTGGGTCCCCCTCTCCAGAGTGGGAGGGAAGCGGGTACAGGCACCCGAGGAAGAAACCAGGCTCTGGACAGGCGCTTGGAAACTGCCCAAACGTGGAGGCTGTGGGCGGTGTGCACATGTGTTTGGTATTGTGAAGACATGTCCACACCCGTACACGCACGGGCTGCCAGCGCCCAGACTCAGACCCCTGGGTGTGCGGCCAGGAGGAATGAGGTCAGCCTCGGAGAATCCGCCCTGGACTCCCACACCAGGCCTGGGGGTCTGATCTCAAGCACAAAGCTTGGCCTTTTCTGAGCCGGGATTTTCCATGGTCCCAGCCTAGCAGGGTGGGAAGGGGAACAAATGATGGGGGAGAAGGTACTGCTCCCTCTCTGGCCTCTCTGTGAGCCTGGATTTAGCCTGCATGCCCCACCCACACACCATCCCCTCCAGGACTAGAGAAGGGGCACCTGGAGGGTGCTGACAGCTTGCAGCAATACTTGGGCACCTACTCCTCCTAGAAGTCCTCCCTGGTTCCTAGTCCCTGACTGGGGAGGCCCCACCTCTGGCTCCCCTACACCACCACCCTCTCCCCCTCCGCCCAGTGCCTGCCCAATCACAGCCCTGAGATGCCCCCTCCTCTATGCCTCCCTCAGGGCAAGGCCTGGATTCAGTTTGGCATCTCCTTCAGGGGAGAAATGTCTTTAATCTCAAATGAACACTGGGGCTCAGGGGCAATGGCCAGAGGCCCTCCTGAGCACCAGCACCTCCACTCCAGACACAGCTTTGCCCTGGTCAGTCTCCCTCTGAACCTTAAGACCTGACAGGCCACAGAAGGACCTTAGAAAAACCCACTGGCTCGGGGCACAGATGTTGAGTCCAAGGCCTGGCTCTGCCAGTACTGCTATTTGAGGCCTGGGTTTTCTCCTCCGCCCAGAGGTGGAGCGCTTCTGGCTGAGCCCCACTCCGCGGTCTTGCATTCGAAGAAAGTTCACCACAACAGTTTAGCCTATAGGTAAAATGTGCTCTCCTCCACGGAGCTCTAGCAGGGGCTGATGCAGAGTGGTACCACACACCACTGCAGGGCTGCTGCGAGTCCTGCTGAGGATCAGATGCAGGTGAGGCCGCGAAATCCTTCATTACATCATAGAAGAGCCCTCCCTCTAGCTCCTGTCTTGAGCACCTGCAGGTTCTCAAAGTGGGATTCAGCATCCCAAGTTGAAGGCTATGCTTTGAATGTGAGGGAGAGCTGGAGCTCAGTCGCTTTAGTCATGTCTGACTCTCTGTGACGCTATGGGCTGTAGCCCACCAGGCTCTGTGTCCAAGGTACAGGCACCCGAGGAAGAAACCAGGCTCTGGACAGGCGCTTGGAAACTGCCCAAACGTGGAGGCTGTGGGCGGTGTGCACATGTGTTTGGTATTGTGAAGACATGTCCACACCCGTACACGCACGGGCTGCCAGCGCCCAGACTCAGACCCCTGGGTGTGCGGCCAGGAGGAATGAGGTCAGCCTCGGAGAATCCGCCCTGGACTCCCACACCAGGCCTGGGGGTCTGATCTCAAGCACAAAGCTTGGCCTTTTCTGAGCCGGGATTTTCCATGGTCCCAGCCTAGCAGGGTGGGAAGGGGAACAAATGATGGGGGAGAAGGTACTGCTCCCTCTCTGGCCTCTCTGTGAGCCTGGATTTAGCCTGCATGCCCCACCCACACACCATCCCCTCCAGGACTAGAGAAGGGGCACCTGGAGGGTGCTGACAGCTTGCAGCAATACTTGGGCACCTACTCCTCCTAGAAGTCCTCCCTGGTTCCTAGTCCCTGACTGGGGAGGCCCCACCTCTGGCTCCCCTACACCACCACCCTCTCCCCCTCCGCCCAGTGCCTGCCCAATCACAGCCCTGAGATGCCCCCTCCTCTATGCCTCCCTCAGGGCAAGGCCTGGATTCAGTTTGGCATCTCCTTCAGGGGAGAAATGTCTTTAATCTCAAATGAACACTGGGGCTCAGGGGCAATGGCCAGAGGCCCTCCTGAGCACCAAGCACCTCCACTCCAGACACAGCTTTGCCCTGGTCAGTCTCCCTCTGAACCTTAAGACCTGACAGGCCACAGAAGGACCTTAGAAAAACCCACTGGCTCGGGGCACAGATGTTGAGTCCAAGGCCTGGCTCTGCCAGTACTGCTATTTGAGGCCTGGGTTTTCTCCTCCGCCCAGAGGTGGAGCGCTTCTGGCTGAGCCCCACTCCGCGGTCTTGCATTCGAAGAAAGTTCACCACAACAGTTTAGCCTATAGGTAAAATGTGCTCTCCTCCACGGAGCTCTAGCAGGGGCTGATGCAGAGTGGTACCACACACCACTGCAGGGCTGCTGCGAGTCCTGCTGAGGATCAGATGCAGGTGAGGCCGCGAAATCCTTCATTACATCATAGAAGAGCCCTCCCTCTAGCTCCTGTCTTGAGCACCTGCAGGTTCTCAAAGTGGGATTCAGCATCCCAAGTTGAAGGCTATGCTTTGAATGTGAGGGAGAGCTGGAGCTCAGTCGCTTTAGTCGTGTCTGACTCTCTGTGACGCTATGGGCTGTAGCCCACCAGGCTCTGTGTCCACGGGATTCTCCAGGCAAGAATACTGGAGTGGGTTGCCATGCTCTCCTCCAGGGGACCTTCCCGACCCAAGGATTGAACCCACATCTCTTACATTGGCAGACAGGTTCTTTACCACTAGTACCAACTGGGAAGCCCCTGAATGTGAGGGAGCGAGTACTATCATTGGGGACACTTCCCTCCCCTAGCCTTGGGCTCCAGCAGCCCATAGAGAGACAGGAGTCCCCACCCCTGCAACCCAGCAGCAGCCTCTCATCCCAGGTCTGTACGGCTGGAGACAAGGATGCATCCCCATGTGGACAGAAGCTGAGGAACAAAGGCTGGAGGCGCAGTATCTGTGCCCCTGAGCCCCTCAGTGCTTAGCCTGCCACCCTGGTGTGGAGCAAAGAAGCAGGAGTAAAGATTCAGGAATATTAATTGCAACCTGAAAGAGGCAAGGCTGATGTGGAACACACACACACTGGGTCTGAATGGAAAACCTGGACCAGAGCTGACTGTGGACTTGCAGAGACAGAAGCAGGAAAGGGAATTCTAGGAGGGCAGAGGTTAGGTCAATGGCCGTTCAGCCCTGGCCAGACCACTCGTGGGCCCTCGCCAAGGTAGCCTGCCTTAGAACAGCATGTGTGGAGCTGCTCATCTGAAGAAGGAAGGCCGCCCCTCCCACTGTGCAGATAGCTTTCCCAAGACTAGGTCATATCTTCAACCTCCCCCCACCATCCCTGTCCACAGCGGCCTCCAGGGATTCTTCCCAGCCTGGGGTGTAAAACTTAAGAGGGCATCTAAAATCTCAGTAACTAAGGGAAGTATATTTGAGGCAATATTTTAAAAAATCAGCAGTACTGCAAAAAAAGAAATCTGATGAAGAAAATATCAAAATTTCAAATAAAGACAGATTGCTCTTGCTAATTTTCAGTTTTCCCCTGGCTTGAATACAGTTTGGCATGGCACCATTACTGATGCTATTTCAACATTTGATATTTTGTTCATCTTTTTTCGGCATGATTTTTGATCTAAAAATTCACTGAAATATTACTTAAGTAGATCACTAAGTTTTCCAGCGTCCAGGCCAGTGCCTCACTTGCCTCTCTAGCCCAGGTCTGGCAGTGTCCCATGAAGCAACCCCGGGAGGTCCAATCTGCTCTCCTGTCAGGCCAGACCCTCTCTTCTAACCTCCTGTTCATTTACGCCAAGCCCACCTATGCCCAGTGATCGGGAACTTGTTACACCTCCGGAGGTGTCCCCGAGGCCTTTCTGTCCCAGATGCTCCGTGTGTCACCCTGTGAGGCTGGCAGAGGGGCACGTCCAAGAGGAGAGGACGTGCCCCAGTGGGAACGAGGGAGAGGTGGGGAGAGGGACTCCCTTATGTGTCCTCAGATGACCCAAGCGTCTCTTTCCAAAGCCTATCCAGCCCCTCCATCTCCTATCTCCCAGGTCAGAGCCTTGGCCTGCCTGGCCAGATCCTGGCGCCATGGGGATGTGTGGACGGTGGCGAAGGCCTGGGAAGCATTGGGGCTGCCGATGGGGGCCAGAGTGGGGGTCCTGACTTAGCAGGCGGGGGAGGCCTTCTGTAAAGGATGGACGAAGCCCCGGGCGCCGGGACGGACTCACCTCGACCGTTCTGGTTGGGCCGGTACACGCTGCCCACGCTCAGGCGGCCCTGCTGCGCGCCGTTGCGCTCAGAGCCCGGCGGGGGCGCGTCGGAGCTGCGCACCGGCAGGTAGGGGGGCTCCAGCACGCGGAAGGGGGGCTGCGGCTCCACGGCCCGCGGCGGGCTGTAGGCCTCGGGCGGCATGTTGCCGTAGGGTGGGTACCAGCCGAAGCGGGGGTCGCCGCCGCCGCCGCCGTACGTGCCGCCGCCCCCGCCGCCGTTGGGCTGCGCGGCGTCGGGGCCCGGTTCGGGGTAGGCCGGCTCGAGGCCCGCGGTGCCCTCGTGGTATAGGCTATGCGAGTAGCGCCGGTCCAGGCCGTCGGCGGGCTGCGGCGCGTACGGCCTCTCCGGGGCGGCGGGATAGAAGCCCTGCGGCGGGTACTCGGGCTGCTCCTCGCCGCCGCCACCTCCGTACTCCTCGTAGCGCGCCCGCGGCTGGAAGGGGTAGACGACCCCAGCCGAGGCCACGGCCGCCGCGCCCAGGCCGCCGCCCGCGCTGCGGTAGTACACGTAGCCCTGGTCGTAGGTCCGCGTCGCGGGGTCGTACGTCTCGTACTGGCTGACGAAGGGCGCCTGCGGGTAGGGGAACTGCTGCTGCGGGAAGGAGGACGGCTGGCGGTAGGTGCTGGCGAAGGCAGAGGCAGAGGCCGAGACCGAGGAGGCGGAGCCCCCGTGCCGTTGCTGGGAGACGGAGGTGCGGGCCCGGGCCATGCCCGTGCTGTCCCCGACGGCCACCTCGCGCCAGTTGTCGGGCACCTGGCCGAAGCCAAAGGGGTGCCGCGCTTGACCGCGCACGGTGTCCGAGCCGACGCGCCCCGGCAGGGGCAGGGACGGGGCCTGCCGACGCCGCAGTCCCCCCTGGCTGCGCCGCGGAGGGGCCTGGGGCGCGCCCGCCAGCAGCACCCGGGAATTAGCCTCGGAGCCCTGAGGCCCCGGCGGCACGTACTCCGCGCCCGAGTTAAGCAGGCTGTACACCTGCCCGTTATTCTCCCACTGGATCAGCTGCCGCCAGCGTCCCGGGTCCGAGCCCTGC
Organism: Madoqua kirkii; assembly: GCA_006408675.1. Classification (NCBI taxonomy): domain Eukaryota; kingdom Metazoa; phylum Chordata; class Mammalia; order Artiodactyla; family Bovidae; genus Madoqua; species Madoqua kirkii. The sequence continues at coordinate 35,616 of SJYC01035071.1, forward strand.
CCTGGCGGCGCCTGCTGCCCGTGCACGAGGACGCAGACGCAGGCGCCCCACACCAGCTGCCAGCCGGCTAGGGCCAGAGCCATGGTGGCCCCTCTGCGGAGGCCCGGTGGACCGAGAGGCTCTCAGGAGTGGTCCCCCGTGCGTGCTTCTCTTCCCACGGCCTCGAGGACAGGACGGCTCCTTGCCCGCCTCAGCTCTAGCTTTGTCCATCCTGGCCTTGTCCCGAGCGGGACGGCTCCTCCGATGACAGCATTTCGAGGCCAAGGGGGTCAGGGCAGGGCAGGGGCGGTGCCCAGGGCTGCACGAGGCTCTCTGTAGGGCACCGGGCAGGCAGGGCCGCCTGGGGGCCTTACATGGCCAGCCCGGCTGTGGCTGGCCGGGCTGGGCTGGCGCTTTCCCACTCTGAATGAATAAGCAACAGGCTGGGAGCTTCGGGAGGTTTTTCGGGCAGCCTGGTCCGCCTGCTGGGGCCTCCTCCGCGGGGCCCTATGGCCCGCCGGGTTTTAGCTATGTGGTCTGTCCCACAGCTGCTGGGCTCGCTCCCTCAGTCCCTGGAGCTCCCAGCCAAGCCGCAGACCTGCCTCTGAGCAAGGGAATGAAATAGGGATAGGAAGGAGGCCCCTGGGGACTCAGGCCTGGTGAGTGGGGTCCTGGCAGGCATAACAGGGCAGAGGTGTCAGCGCCACTCTGGCCGTTTCTTTTGGCTTTGGACCCAGCATCCTGGTTCCTTATCTAGGCTTTGATGAGCCCCTGACTCCTGTCCACTCCAGCCTCTGCCCAGGACACCTGGGCTGCTAGTCTCCAAAGCAGTACAGAGACTTTCTCTTTGTTGGTGGGCCTTCTCAGGGGGATATGCTGAATCCCACCCTCCTGTGGGGAGAGGCGGAACCTCTCTAATTCAGGTTCATCTTCCTTCATTGGGCCTGAGCACATAGAAGACGCAGCTTCAGCCTTTTCCCTCTTGGCGCAGCTCTGGGCCTTACTCTCCTGATTGGTAGAATGGAAGTTTGCCTTCCTGCTGAATAGAACTTGTGAAAACATGGGAGAGTAAATTTCCTGCCCGTCCTGTCATGTGTGGCTTCTGTCACGCATCTCTGAAGTCCACATGGCCAAGAAATAGCCTGAGTGTGCACCTGGATAAAATGAAATTCAGGGGCTGCCTTTGATGTGGGCTAAAAGTCATTGGGAGGCGCTATGTGCTATTTGCATGGAGCAGCAGGAAAGAGGATTTTAGAGAATGGGCCTACTCCAGTTGCTGCGGTTAAGTTGCTGGATGAACTTGGGCAAGTCTTTCCCCTGTTCTGATTCAGTCACCACATCTGATCAGTGGAGGATTAGACCAGATGGTCTCCAAGAGGGCTTTGGCAGGTTCTCTGTTCTCTCGGCAGAAATAGGAGGGGCCTCAGAAGTTTGAACCCTTTGGAGTCTAAGAAATGTCTCTGAATGCCTCCCCCAGGCTGCCTTCTCCAACCTTGGTCGTGGAGAAATCCCCCTCTTGGGCCTATACATCCAGGAGGAAGAACCTGCCCTTAACTTGGTCTCTCCAGATTCCCCTCCTACTGTGGAAACACCTGGAGACCACTTTGGGAGGAGACTGACAGAGTGCACGTTCCTCAGAGACCCTGGGCCCCTGCTTCCTCATCCAGCCTGCATGTGTTTCCCCATCACACCCTGCTTCAAGATGAGGCTTGGTTCTGGTGACTGAGGGCATCCATCTACCCTCCTAGTCCAGCCAGTGACTGCTCAACACCAGCCCCTCTGCTCCCTCATGTAGGGTTTGATCTCAGTCTCTAAACAGGACTCCTGCAAAGGACAACCCATTTGGTGCAGGACCACGAGCCAGATGCTGAGGGCTGGGATCAGCAGGGTTAAGCCTTCCTTCCCTCCAGCCTGCCCCCCTGCAGTGCTGGCCTCAGCTGCTTGGAATCCCTGGGGTCCTGTAGGGCCCTCCCGACAGCCAGATGGGCAGCAGCACCAGGAGAGGAGGAGGAGGAGCAGTGGAAACAGGCCCCAGGGTACCCCTGGGTAGGGAGGGGAAGGGAAGAGAGGAACAGAGGGAGGAGACAGGATGGCTGTATGGTACCGGAGCCCCACTGGCAGAGCGGAGAAGGCTGGACCCTTCTTCTTGAGCCAGGCAGGGGGACAGGGGCTTTGGAGCTGTGGGGAGTTCAGGGCACAGGCCATTGTGCTCAGCCGGCCTCTGCCTGGGAGCCAGCTCTTGGCGTGAAACTCTACCCAGTGCTGGCTCCTGCTCCTCTTTCTTTTTTCTTAATAAGGTCGAATCAGAGTGAGTCAGAGGAGCCAAGTTTCCTGTTAGGCTCTGTTTGAATAAACTCTGCTCTGAACATAGCTTGGGCCTCTGCACAAGCTCCTGGGGCCAGGACTGTAGCCCTGCCAGCCATCTCTGCTGAGACTGGAGACCTGGGGTCCTGGCCTGGCCCCCAGATGCTCCCCAGGGAAGCCAGTTAAGCTCTCAGAGCTTCAAAGTCCTCAGCTATAACTTGGGAGTAATAATACCTTTCCCGTGGTATATTTGGGAGGATGAGTGCCAGGCATGTGGCCACTATTCCCCCCCCACCCTCTGGACTGATGAGAGAAGGGAGGGCTTCATCCCCCAGGGTGTTTCCCCCTTCCCCATTTTCTCTGTCCCTTTCATCTTTTTCATCTGTCTTTTGCATCCTTTTCTTGTACCCAGCCCAGGGCACACTCCTGGAGCCGGTCCTCTCCTCCTCTCCACTCCCTTCCTTGACCTCCTTCTCTCTTCCAATGTGGGTCTCCCAAAGTGGCTGATAAAACCCTGATCTCTGAGCCCAGAGGAGCCTAGTTGGCTCCCCCTCTGCACACACAGGACAAGGCCTTGCCTGAGTAGCTGGAGATGTCCTGACATCCTTTGATTGGAAGCACCAGAGCCGGGGTCTGAGAGAGACCCCAGGCAGGCAGCAAAGGCTGCAGAGCTGGGGTCAAATGAGGGCTTCAAGTCACCAGGCTGGGCCTGAGCCGTCTGGAGGTGAGGGGCGGGTGGCAGGCAGCTCCTCACCAGGCCCTGTTCCTAGGGGCTGAGTTCACACCCACAGTTTTAAGACCTAGCCCTGTGGTTGAGGCTTGTTGCCAGTTCCTGGCACTAGGAACCAGGCGCAAGTGTTCTTGGAGGGCTGGGGTATAGGGCTGCAAGAGCTTGTTGGTAGTGTGTGACTTTGTTAAGAATCTAATGTTCCGGACGGGGCTGCTCCTCCCCTGGGCTTCCCATGAGACACAGCCAGTGTCTTTTGATCCTGTGCTGGAACTCCAGGCTCCGGAAAATCTGGAGGGAGTGAGGAGGCCTCAGACCCAACCAGCAGAGGGTTTGGGAAGCCGAGAAAGGATATGAGCCGTGGGATGCCTTACTGCTTTGCAGAGGAAAGGACCAGGAGGCCCATTGTGGGTCAGAATGTTTCTATGGTTGTGGGGAAAGGATGAGGCAAACTCTGGGTGTCCCTGCCCTCTGTCCCCCACCTGGAATGGGGCTGGGCCTTATCTACCCACTGAGATCCCTGGCCACTGAGCCTAGGCCCCTGGCAAAGGCTCCTGATGGGATTTGTGCGGACCCGGGGGTGGAAGCCCCAGCCCAGCTGGCAGTGGACTGTGCAGGTCCCTGCAGCTGCTTCCAGAAATTGGGCCAAGGAAGTGCTGAGTGAGGAGGCCTGGCAAGCTGGCATAGGATGTGCTGACTTTGCAGCAAGAGGACCACCAAGTGAGCACTGCCAGCTGGGCCCTGCACCCACTCCACCTCTGCAGCCATGTCTGGTGCAATGGTGAGGGAGGCAAGGGGGCTTCGGAGGTCCCCAGAGCCAAGGTAACCGTGGAGGGGCCCACGAAGGGGCCGGGGCCTTTTGGTTTGGAAGTGCCTCTCTTCAGCGCTGGAACTCTGGAGAAGCCCGGAAATGGGGGAGGTGAGGTCAGAGCCTTTTGGAAGGACAAATGGGGAGGTGAGGGGGGGAGGAAGGAAGGAACCCACCCCTCTCTAGGACCCAGGGGAATTCAGTGGCTCTGGCCACCTCCCTCTCTGCTTTTCCTCTTAGCTCTCTGGGGCTCCAGCCTCCTTGCTTCCCTGCTTCCCCAGGGAATTGGAAATACCAGCACTGATACATGGGTCTGGTCATCCAGGCAAAGCTCTGTGAGGCAGGAAGCCTCCTCCATCCCCGGATCCCCTCGGCCCCCAGCCCAGCCAGCTTCTCTACTTCCAGACTTTTTCCGTGTCCTGAGGGGTGGGCAGGGCTCTGGGTCTGGCTGAATGGTAACATTCCCCGTCCACATCCCACCCCCGGCCCCCACTCCCAGGGTCCAGAGCTGGCATGATCAAGGAACATCATGATTACAGGGATGGAGAAGGGGGTCTCCTCCCAGAGGCCTTCCTTGGGTGAAAGGATTTTGCTGAAGTTGTTGGTTGGGGCCTGCTGGGTAGAACAGCCCTTGGTGTCAAGGTTCACTTTGGGGTGGCTCTCAGCCAGCATGTGGTGGGGAGGAGGAGGTCACAGAGTCCCCTGCCCAAAGGCGAGAACTGGCAAGACCAAGCAGGAGGCCAGTCCCTCGGGCTGCAGCCTGGCAATCCCTGGAGAACTGGGAGGGAAACTGAGGCAGGGTTCTAATAGCAGCCTGGCAAGGCTAAAGGAAGATCCTCCTGGAGCAGGAAATGGCAACGCACTCCAGTGTTCTTGCTGGGGAAATCCCATGGACAGAGGAGCCTGGTGCTCTGGTGTAGAGTCCCAGAGTCAAACATGACAACTAAACAAGGCTAAGAGAAAGCGCTTTTCTCTCTGTCTGTCTGCTTTTGTTTTCCTGCCTCAATATCTTTAACTTCCACTTGGGTCTTTCTGGGTTTCTTTTCCTTTTTTCAGAATATGCCTTTTTTCATTCATTCATTCATTTTCTCTCTCCCTCCATTTCAGTGGCTTACAATCTCTACTCATTGTTTCTATTCTTTTATATCTCCCTCACTTCACCTCACCTATTTCTCTGAATCATTCCTCATGTGCCCACTCATTCCATCAGCATGTTCCCTGAGTGCCTGCTGACTGGAAGCCCCATGTGGCTGGGGCTTTAGTAAACACTCTAGTAAACAGACATGCTCTGGTAAACAGACGAGAACAGAGTGGCTAGTCCTGAGGAGAGGTGCATCTTTAGGCTGACTCTGTGGCCTTTGAGTCACCCAATAAATATTAGCTGAAAAATGAATGAATGGTGAATTTCTATATTCTTTGACTATTTTCTGTTATAACATTCATCTGCTTAGTATTGATTTATAAGATGTAGTATATTTAGCATCTTTTTACATATCACTCTTTTTGTCATATAGTGTACAAGTAATTTTTGTAGTTTGTCATTTGCATCTGTAGTTTTTATACTTTCCTGATATATTGAAGTGCTTCAGTTTTAAGCTGTCAAATTATTTGATTTTTCTGTTATGATCTCAGACTTTCATATTATATGACCTTTGCCTTCACCAAGAATGCATACATTTTCATTTAAATCTCAAGATTTTATAATTTAATTTCACCTTTATATTCAACTCTATTTTATTTTTGTATCTGGTGAGAGGTAAGGAAACAACTTTAAAGCAAATTAGGTCACTGTCCCAATATGAATGGTAAATTAATCCAAAAATGAATTCCTAGTGATCTGAAAGGGCATTTTATCATATACTGAATAGTTTTCTGTTTGATTGTGCTTTCTATTCTGTACCGTTGACTTATCAGATAATTTTTACATTGAGATTACCTTATTTTAATAGTTGTAACTTTTAAATAATGGTTATTAACTGAGAATACAAATCTCATTTATTTATTTATTGGCCATGGCTTGTAGAAGGCAGTATCTTAGCATCCTGACTAGGAATTGAACCCATGTCCCCTGTAATGGAAGCATGGGTATTTTAACCACTGGATTTCCCAAAATTATTCTTAGTGCTTGTCATTTAGGTGAACTGTAGATTTTTTTTCCCAAGTTAAATATAAAACAAAATGTCCCTCTGGATATTGGAATTGGATTAAAATTATAGGTCAGTATAGTGGTAAATAACTTCTTTACAACACTGAGAGTTTCCATTCAGGAAGATGGTGTATCTTTCTATTATTAAGGTCTTTTTAAATTGTTCTACAGTAAAGTTTTATAGATGAATATATGTGACTGCTGCATCTTTCATGAAACATGGCAATGATATCTGTAGTTGGCAACTTCTGAAATGGTTCTCAATGGTCCCTGGTAGTCACTCCCTTGTATAATCCCCACCCTTTGTGTGTGGGTTGGACCTAATGACTTGCTTCTAGTGACTAGAATGTGGAAAAAAGTGATGGGATGTTACTTCTGAGATTAGGTTGTGAAAAATTGTGACTTCTGTCTTGCTGGAGCTCTTTTTCCCTCTCAGGCTCTCTCACTGGCCTTCTCTAATAAAGCCAGCTGCTGTGTTTCAAGCTGCCTTATGGGAAGCCCATGTGGCGAGGGACTGAGACCGTCAGCCCAGTAGCCACGTGAGTGAGCCTACCTACTTGAACCTCAGATGAGACCGAAGCCTTGGCTAACTACTTGGTTAAAGCTTTGTGAGGGGCTCAGAGGCAGAGAACTCAGCTCAGCCACCCACAGATTCCTGGCCCACAGAAACTTGAGATAATAAATTCTGTTGTTTCAAACCACTATGCTTTGGGGGTAATTTGTCATGCAGCAATGGATAACTAATGCAGCATCTTTATTTATTTAATTTTTGCTTAATGTTTTCCAGTAAGTTATCAGGAAGTAGAAAAGATATTAACTTTTCTGTAGTTATTTTATAACTGGCTACTTTACTAAACTCTTCTATTCTGATAATTTTGTATTCCTTTTCCTAGTTTTTCTGAGTATAATTTGCATATAATTATAATTTAATCTTATTTTTTTCAAATTGCAGTAGCTAGAATTTGTATAATATTTGGTGTTGAAAAACAAGATAGTAGAAATCTTTATCTTGTTCACATATTTAATGAGAATGCTTTTTGTATTTCACTGATTTAGTGTTGGCTGTGGATTTGAGAGCTAGTATTTTTTACATATGAAACAAATATACTTCCATCTCTAGTTCACTAGAGTTTTTTGAAAGAAAATCAGAAAGGCATATTGAAATTTACCAAGCATCTATTCAGTGTGTACAATGATTTTTTTTCCTCCTTTGACCTATTGCTGTAGTTAATCAGCTCCCCACAGTTTTGATATAGCATTATCTGTGCATTTCAGGAGTGTTTGCTCATGGTATATTCTTTTCATAGTTCTAGATTCTTTCACTCTAAGTATGCTTGCCCAGACATCTTTGACACAAACATTTACATCACATAACTAGCTGGCCATAAGACAATTTTGCCATAAAAATTTAAGAGGAACATTAAGAAGGACAGAAACGTGAAGAATGAATAATGAAATCTAAAATTTTATTTTAAAATACAAAATATTTGAATACATTTAAAATGTGTTATAGATTCATAGAAATAGTACACAAAGAACTGATTTTATTTTGTGGGTCGCACCTATTTGCAGCTGTCTTCCAGGTCTCCCATTCATAGTATTTTACGAGTTTACTTGTTGACTTGTCTTCTCAGTTGGCATCACTCTTTTTCTTTCAGGCTAAAATTTCTTCCTTCGCTGGGTGAGGCATATGGTCTCCAGTCCTGGGATGTGCATTTGTGCCTGAGTTCTGTAGTGAGCTGTGAGGGCCTCCACACTGTCATTAGCCCTTGGTGTAACGTCACCTGTCCATTGCCCTTGGTGTAACGTCACCTGTCCATTGATCGTCACTTCAGACGTGTGTGGGAAGAGGGGGCTCAACTGTGCCTAGAAGGCCTCTTTTTCCTCTAGTGTAGTGTGTTTCAAAATGAGACACCAACTCTTGGGGCAAATCATTGTCTCTGTCAGCTCCACAAAGCCATCAGTAACATTGCTAACTGGAAGAAATGCTAACACACTTCAACCAGCGGAAACCAAGCTGTCAAACCCCGAACTGTCAACCAGTTATTTGATCTTTCTCACAAAATTGCCTCACAGCCCTTTAGTTACAGGGCAAAAATGTTTGCAGCAGAAACGCTTTCGGCAAAGATTTCTGTGGCAAAGATGCTTATGGTGAAAACACTGGACACATTCTTTCGATATGTTGTTGGACTGGGTTTGGACTTTTCTGATTAAATTTTTATTAGATTTTACATCTCTATGAAAGAGACTAGTGAATGACTCATTCGTTTGTTGTGTTTTTCTTTGTGCCATTGGTCAGGTTTTAGTGTTAGGGTTATTCCAGCTTTATAAAAAGAGTTGGGAAGTGTGTGAGTCAGGGTCCTGGCAAGAAACATTCTCCCCACTGCCAAATTGTTTAAACAGAGAGTCTTTATTATTATTATTATTTTTACTTAAAAAATATTTATTTATTTTTCTGCCCCAGGTCTTAGCTGTGACACTCAGGATCTTCGACCCTCATTGCAGCGTGTGTTAGTTGCAGCTTGTAAGATCTAGTTCCTCCAACCAGGGGTCAAACCTGGGCCCCCTGCATCGGGAATGCAGAGTCTGAGCTCCTGGACCACCGGAGAAGTCCCTAAATAGAGAGACCTTAATGAAGGGAGTTCCTGTAGAAGTGTGGATAAGGTGAAGGGGACAAATGAGGGACAGCGAGGCACCCAGTGAGACACCACCAGTCCCAGGGCTGCAGGGACGAAGGAGGAACCTAGAGCTGACACGTGGGAGAATAGGTCCAGGCAAGTGCTGAGGTTGGAGACACTGCTACCGCCGGAGCAGTTTGTGGGGTCAGCCCCCTGGGGCTTGGGACTAGACAGGCAAGGATGTGGTTTCTGCTGCGGTTTCTGTCCCGTGACCAGACTCTGATGGAGCTAGCAGAGTTTTAATATACATGTCCACATCTATGCAACAACTTCCTAGTACTGATTTTTGTTGTTTAGTATGATCTTGCTTATTTTGATTCATCCTTGCCTGCTAAGAGTGCATCCCTGAATATTTTCCCCCATGAAACATTACACATGGCACATATCCTAAGTTCTGGAGTACAGGAAAGTTTCTTTCTGTTGTCTTCATGTATGAGCGCCCCTGGCAGATGGGAATTTAGGTCACAGCTGCAATCTCGCAAAATTCTGTGGAAGCATGGTTTCCAAAGTGTGTTCCATGGAGCACCAGTCTTTCCACGCAGTCAGTGGAAAAGGGTTTCATTGCTAAATAAACTTGGAAAACTGCTTGCTAATATTACTGATTTCACAAATGCTTTCCAAGCCCCAAGAAAGCTTCAGTATAGGATCTTGCCGCACTTCATTCTGCATCTCCCGAGTCAGTTTTATGGCAGAAGCTTTTTTCTCCAGCATAACTGGAGACCCTTTGCTGGACACGGGACCCTTTGCTGCAGTGCTTTAGTGCTTGCCCCTCTCCCCAGGCAACACAATATGAAGCAACTGTATGGGACTAAAAATAGCTGCATGCATATGCAGTTGGGACAAATTCTGGACAAAAGATACAAAGAGACCAAAAACCCAACTGCCATTTTTTGAATAACGTGGAGCAAAAACAGTGTGTCAGGAGGAAAAATAGGATTCTGCGCATGCCCACTGCACTCAGCATCATCAAAGGAGTGGGTAAAACGCCCAAGCCACACCTCTGACCTGACCCCTGGACACACCCCTACCCTCATTCTGCATAAGGAACAAATCAGTGCCCTGCTTTATGGAGCAAGCGAACAAGGGAAATTTGTTCGTTCTTGAGCTCACTTGTTACAGCCAGGGCCCCCAAAAAGCTTTGTCTGAATTTCTCGTCTGGCCTCTAGTTGATTTGTGTTGATTGGGGAAGGCCAAGAACCCTGGTTGGTAACATAAGTACTTCTCAACATTCTGTGGAATGGAATTTCTCTTCCAATTAAACATGTTTCCAGAATGTTACAGATGTGTCTCCTGTATTCCCCCTCCCTATGGCTGCTTATAAGACTGCTTTATTGTTGTTGTTCAGTTGCTAAGTTGTGTCCAACTCTTTGTGATCCCATGGACTGTAGCCTGCCAGGCTCTATGACATTGTCCAGGCAAGAATCCTGGAGTTGGTTGCCATTTCCTTCCCTGGGGGTTCTTCTTGACCCAGGGATCGAACTTTTGTCGAGCCGTGTCACCTGCATTGACAGGCAGATTCTTTATTGCTGAGCCACCAGGGAAGCCCCATAGAATTATTTCTTTACCCTTAAAATGGACAAAATCCTGCATGGTATTTCTAAGTTTTGTGTTTTGTTTTTTTTTAATTATTTGACTTATATCAAAAGGAATCTTTTAAATGTTTAAGCTCAGGCTTCCCATCAGGAGTGTCATTTCTTTTTTGATTCTTGCTTTTGCTTCAGTTTCTGCTTTGGACCTCTATGTCTGCTGTGGTCTCCCCCTTTGTTTTTATTCCTTTGGGCTTTTCCTCAGCCTTCTTAAAGGACTTAGGTCTGTCTCTGCATTTGCAGATTCAATCTTCTGTAGTTTCGATTCTGTCCATTACCATCATAATGCAATTTTAAGTCTGCTGCTGCCTTTGTAGTTTCTTTACAGCCTTTTCTTTTCTTTCTTTCTGTCTCTCTCTCTCCTATATGGTTTGCCTATGACTTCCACCTGCCTCTCAGCCAGCAGCCACCTCATTTCATCCTTCCCATTTGTATTTCAGCTGTCCTTTCTTAGAGTTTGTGTTTTGATTACATGAAGTGCATACAAAGCAGATGTGGTCTGAAAGTTATTTGTGTATCTGTGATAAATCATCTTCAAAGGAGTGGTTTTTCTCTGCCCTTTGAAGGACTTGTTCTTTCCCTTCATGATACAGAATCTTTTCAAAGACTGCGTGTTTGCATGTGCATGTGTATGCCTGTGGGTGTGTGTTTACTCCTCCTTAAAAAATCAGTGTTTTGTTAAATCTTATTATTTTCTCCCAAACAAGAAGGGAAGAATTGGATTCTTTTTAGCTCACCATTCACCTGGATATTTTTCCAGGTCCTGTCATCTTTTAGGCTGAAGGACTGCTAATGCCAACTCATGTCACCAACTGGCTGTGAACACAGATTATCTTTGTCATTATGTGTCCCCGCTCATCTCCAGAGTTGACTTGCAGGTCTCACTGGCTGTAGGGTGTGTGTGTGTGTGTGTGTATCTGTTTGTCCTGTTCTTTCTCTACTCGAGTAGAGCCTTCCAAAGGCTATTGCCAGCTCAGGGATCTAGTTAGGGGGAAGGAGTGGGAATTGGCAGTGACCCAGTGGGGAATCTTCTGCTCTGCACCAGGGGCCAGCGATATGCCAGGCTCCTCCACTAGGTAATTGATGCAGCCTTGGCAAGACTTGAGCTCACCCTGTCAAGGAAGAGGAAACGTGGTATCAGGGTGAAACTGATTCAGGGAGGAGCTTCCTCCCAGTTATATACTTGGCCTAGCAACCACATGCACCCCAAAGCCTTCCAGTCAGCTCTTCCCAAATGCTATTGATCCACAGTCCCGAAAGAGCTTCTGAATGACATATTCTTGGCAAGCCCCGTGTCCCACCATCTGCTCTCCAGTTCAGGGGCAGTTGACAAACACTGCCAGGATCTCATCTACTTATTTTTCTTGAAGGAAGTTTACCTTTCTCAGAAACTGGTGTTGTGAACCAGCCCTTGAGGGGTCTCACTTCAGTCCCAATGGTGCATGTTTTCTGCAGATCCCCAGCATTCCTGCCATGGAAATGTGCTTCCCCTGGCTTCCAGGCTGACTCAGGCCTTGCCCTTATTTTATTTTTTTAATAAAGGAGGACTTCCCTGGTGGTCCAGTGGTTAAGAATCTGCCTTCCAGATGGTGTGGAGATTCCTTTAAAACTAGGAATAAAACCACCATATAACCCAGCAACCCCATTCCTAGGTATGTACCCTGCTGCTGCTGCTGCTGCTAAGTCGCTCCAGTCGTGTCTGACTCTGTGCGACCCCATAGATGGCCCTGAGGAAACCAAAATTGAAAAAGACACATGTACCCCAATGTTCATTGCAGCACTATTTACAATAGCTAGAACATGGAAGCAACCTAGATGTCCATCGACAGATGAATAGATAAAGAAAATGTGGTACATATACACAATGGACTCAACCATTAAAAGAAATGCATTTGAGTCAGTTCTAGTGAGGTGGATGAACCTAGAGCCTATAATACAGAGTGAAGTAAGTCAGAAAGAGAAAGATAAAAATTATATACTAATGCATATGTACGAAATCTAGAAAGATGGTACCGAAGAATTTATTTGCAGGGCAGCAGTGGAGAAACAGACATAGAGAACAGAATTATGGACATGAGGAGAGGGTGAGACATATGGAGAGAGTAACATGGAAACTTGCATTACCATATGGAAAATAGTCAACAGGAACTCAAACAGGGGCTCTGTATCAACCTAGAGGGGTGGGATAGGGAGGGAGATGGGAGGAGGTTCAAGAGGAAGGGGATATATGTATACCTACAGCTGATTCAGGGCTTCCCTTGGTAAAGCGTCTGCCTGCAATGCAGGAGAACTGGGTTCGATCCCTGGGTCGGGAAGATCCTCTGGAGAAGGAAATGGCAACCCACTCCAGTATTCTTGCTTGGAGAATCCCATGGACAGAGGAGCCTGGCCGGCTGCAGTCCATGGGTTCACAAGAGTCGGGCACAACTTAAGCGACTAAACTGCCACCATAGCTGATTCATGTTGAGGTTTGACAGAAAACAACATTCTGTAAAGCAGTTATCTTTGAATTAAAAAATAAAAAAATTAAAAAAACGAAGAAGCTGCCTTCCAGTGCAGGGGACAGGGGTTCAATCCTTGCTAAGGGAACTAAAATCTCACATGTAGTGAGGCAGCTCAGCCCATGCACCACAAGTAGAGAGAGGCCCAGGTATACACAAGGACGGATCCCACAGGCCACAGCTAAGACCCAACGCAAAAAAAAAAAAAAAAAAAAAAAATTAATATGTTTATTTATTGAGCTTTCCCTTCTATATATATCCAAGAGCTGGGCTCTTGGAGGAAGGAGAGCCCTGCGCCAGCATACCTGGATGCTGTGTGGGACTTGTCCTGTCCTGGATGCAGCTAAGACCAAAAACTGAATATGAAAGACCAGGAACCCATGTGCCTACATTCACAGAGCCTCCAGTGGGCGGCCAGGAGTTCACAGCATCTCCCCTCTGCAGGGCTTGCAAGGGGGTGGGACTGGCTCTTCTCCCATCAGCACCACGGCTGCCCACAGTGACTGGAGAGAGCTGGCCTGGGGGAGAGTCATTTGCCACGTGGGGAGCACACTGCATGTGGCAGAGGGTCTGCTTCCCTCTTGTGGGGGAGATGGGGAGGGGTGCTTTTCCTTCCCAGGGCCACAGGAAATCTCTTGTAAGGCGAGACCAGCATGTCATCCCCCAGGTGGGTGTCTGCTTTGTCTGTGGGCTCTGCGATGAACCTCTGGCCGTCTGAGGAGGGGAAGGGGAAATAAGAGACAGATGGTGGGGTGGGGAGAGAGCACAGGGGGAGGCAGCTGAGCTCAAACTGAGCACTGCTGCTGCTGCCTCGCCCAGGAGGGCCTCGCTCACAGGCTTCAAGGAATGCACAGGACTTGACTCGGCTTTCTTTGAACAGAGGATGGGTCGAGAAGCCAGAGAAGCAGTGACAATTTAGCCAGGAGAGGACAGGCTTGTGAGACTTGCTTCCACACCCCTCTCCTGGGCCCTCAGTCTCAGAGATCTCCAGAAGAGGGAGGAGGAGGCTGGGTGCAGGGCCAGATTCCCCTTCACCCTGGGCCATGCAGCTGGGGTCTCAACTCTGCTGGAGGAGGGGAAGAGGTCTGAGTGTTGACTGCAGAAATGAGACTGTTCCAATAGATGAACATGGCCGGGGAGCAGGGCGGTGCAGCCAAGATGTCATTAAGAGCCCTGCCACCCAGTGGGACATGGGCTTTCGACAGGACACAGCTGGGTGAGGGGTGAGGGGGTTGGTTGTTAGAAGACAATTTCATGTTTATACTCCAACAGATTGAGACTCTGCAATCAATGTGCTACACTTGAAAACTCCTTTCTTAAAAGCAAAAGGGGGGGAGAAACAGCTTTGGAACATTTTGTGGGTAGGGAATGTATAGAGGTGGGGCATGGGAGCTTCTGTGAGTACAGATGAAGAGGGAAGGCTATTGGCAGGGGACCAAGGGGGTCAAGGAGCAGGTCTTTGTCCTTTTGCTTTCAGGGGACAGAAAGTCCAACTCATGCTCGCTTCTGCAGAAGTGAGGCTTTATAGGGGGGATCCTGGAGCATCTCATGGAGTCCAGTAGTTGAGCTGCGGGAGGGGAGGTGACATAGATGGGCATGAGTGGCAGCCAAAATCAGCCCTCTCCCAGTTCTCATTTTTTGCTTCCTGCTGTAAGTCAGCCCCATTCTTTCCTCTCACTGTACATAGGTTTGGTCCAAAAGACAGAAAATATGGCCACTCACAGCTTCCAAGCATTATAACATGGAGACTCTGCCCAGAGAACTGACTCTCCGTGGCCCCGAATCTAAAATCTCAGAGGATGACCTCACTGGCCAGGTCAGGACAGTGGACAGTCAGTCTGGCCGGGAGGGCAGCTCCACAGAGGAGAAGGGAAGGGCCCTCCAGGGAGAAAGAAGATCGGTGCCATCAGGCAGTCACAACTGGTGTTCCTGGTGGAAATCAGACTGACAACATGTCCTCTGTAAGGAGGGGGTTCTGACGACCCCACTATCCCTCCACCTGCCAGGGTGCCATGCAAGCTGCAGAGGTTCTGATGGAGTGTGGCCTTCAGCCCTCATGAAACCCTTGGCAAGGGAAGCAACCTCAAAAGTCATAATGCTGCTGCTGCTGCTAAGTCGCTTTAGTTGTGTCCGACTCAGTGCAGCCCCATAGACGGCAGCCCACCAGGCTCCCCCGTCCCTGGGAGTCTCCCACTGGAGTGGGTTGCCATTTCCTTCTCCAATGCGTGAAAGTGAGTCGCTCAGTTGTGTCCAACTCTTCGTGACTGCAGCCTACCAGGCTCCTCTGTCCATGGGATTTTCCAGGCAAGAGTACTGGAGTGGGGTGCCATTGCCTTCTCCACAGAAATCATAATAGCTAGCATTTATTACCTACTTACTATGTGCCGGGCCCTGGTCCGTGCTCTGTATGGATTCTCAATGAATCCTCAGAGCAGCTGTATTATTTCCATCCATATTGAGGTCGAGGAGGCAGAAGTTAAGTTGGAATGGTTAGGAACCCAAGGCCCTGTGGCTAGTGGAGGCCAATCCTGGCCCTCTGCCCAGGTCTGTCTGGCTTCCAAGTCCACAGGTTTTTACCATTCAGCTCTGCTGCCTCTAAGACGGAAGGTCTGGGATGTGGCATTTCCAGAGAAAGTAGAAAAGTCTTCCAGGCCTGGGATATCATTCTGTCGTGTAAACATCGTTCTGCCTTCAGGCATCACAGCCAGGGCGTGAGAAGCGTCCTGGGCACTGGCTGTGCCACCACGAGGCCTCCAGGAGGACATGATGAGCATCTGAAGAGGGGACAGCTCGGAGCAGCTGCTGTGGTTGATGGAGGGGCTACAGAGCTGGAGCCTCCATCCTGATGGTTTTGAGGACAGAACGGAACCAGGCTCCATTCCTCCCTTCTTATTTTGCCCCTCATCTCCTTTCTCTTCCTTTCCATTTTTCCCTGTTCCAGCACTAGAGGGAGGGGAGTTTCCCCAGGCACCCGGGGCTTATTACTCAGGCTCTAGTCACTGATTCACTGGAAAAGACTCTTGCTGGGAAAGATTGAAGGTGGGAGAAGAAAGGGGATGACAGAGGATGAGATGGTTGTATGGCATCACCGACTCGATGGGCATGAATTTCAGTAAGCTTCCGGAATTGTGATGGACAGGGAAGCCTGGCCTGCTGCAGTCCATGGGGTCGCAGAGTCTGACACGACTGAGCGACTGAACTGAACTGAGCTAGATGTAGGCTGCAGGCATCGCTGTTGTCAGCAGAGGGCGCCAAAGCCTCTTCACACATCCAAGGCCCAGGCCTGGCCCAGGAGGGGAGAGCAGAGAGGCAGGTTGGTTCCTCTTGGCTCAGTCAGCCTCTCGTCGGTGTGCCTCTATGCAGAGCTGATAAATGTGCACCTGGCTTCCTGTGCGTGTGTGCGTGTGCATGTGCATGTGTACATCTGGTTCTCCTTGTGTCCAAGAGGAAGTCCAAGTTCAGGGCATAGGGACAGATACTTTGTCCATAGCAAGCCACTGATTTTACAGACTTCAGTAACATCATTTTCTGGGCAGTCATTATAATTCTTGTTTCTGTCCTATCATGGGAGAGGCCAAGAATGACTGCATGAAGGGAGGGGAAAGAACAGTTATCCAGCTCTCTGTCTGTACCAAGTCTTGGCTAGAAGCTTTGCACCTATTATCCTGGTTGGCCAGTCCCAACAGTCATGTAAACCAGGCGATATTAGTCTCATGATAACAGATGAGGATGAGCCAGCTCAGGAAGGTTAAGTAACTTGCCTGAAGTCACACAGCTAGGAAGTGGTGAAGGTAAGATTTGAACCCCTGTCTCTCTGATTCCAAAGTCCATGTCAGTTTCGCACCTAAAGCTGCCCTCTCAAACTTGTGGTTTCCTTACATGCAGACATCCCCCTGGCCTCTACCTCCCCACTACCCCAGCAAAAACAAAACAAAACAAAAACAAAAACAAAACAGGCTTGAGAGCAGTCAGTGAACTTCCAGGAGCAGCAGCTGGCTTGTGGCTGGAATGACTGAGAAATGGATGTTGACAGATAGAGTGGTAGCTTCTGGGATTCAAGGAATAAGGGGCTTTATTTAGCTGTTAGCTGATGGGGAGTGAGGAACAAGATTGGCTTGGAGGGGAGAGAGAGAGAGAGAGAGAGAAAGAGAGAGAGAGAGAGAGAGAGAGAGAGAGAGAGAGAGAGAGAGAGAGAGAGAATGGATGGGAATGAGGTGCCAGCTGCCCGGCCTGGCTCCTCGCCCTCTGTGGGTCTCTGTGGCCAGCTTTGAATGGAACCATAGCTGGTTGGGGTCTCTTCATGAAGGGAAGCCCCAACTTTATCAGGGCTGGTGGGACAGAAACCAGGGCTTGCCAAGGAGGATCTGCCAGGCCTTTCGAACTGTCTTCACATACGCGATATTGGTCCATGAGCCATTCCAGCTAGGGGCTGTGGGGGTCCATAGACTAACATCAGCGCAGCTCAGCTCCAGAGCACTGAAACACCCCCTGGACGGGTTGGGGCTAGGTCTGTCCCTTAGAGTCGTGTGACCTCAGGTGCCCCCTCACGGGCCAGGACATCCCTCCCCTTTCTCACAAGGGGACATCAAGGCTCTTGCTCTGGTGTGCCTTGGGTTTGGTTTTCCCAGTCTGCTTCCCAGAGGGACAGAGAGAGAAGCTCCTGCCTTCTCCTCACATGTCTGTGGTTCTGTCCCCCTCTGCCCTCCTCCTCAACCCACTTTGTCCCCTCCTTGTGTAACCAGTGGGGCTGGTCCCCACCCTTCTCCTCAAACTGCCCCGCCCCTGCTCCTCCCTCAGATTTCACAGAGGCCCACCAGGCACCGGGGCGCAGCTTCCCGAGGAGGCCGTGGAGAGTTATAAATAACAATGACACCTTTCTATCTAGAAGTAGCACCATGGGGTGGAGAGGGGAGAGTGGGGCAAACTGGGAAAGGAGACAGGACATAGATACACTAGCCTGTGCAAATTAGATAGTAGTGGAAGCTGTTGCAGAGCACAAGAAGCTCAGATCTGTGCTCTGTGGTGACCTAGAGGGTGGGGTAGGGACACGGCTGGGAGGGAGGCTCAAGAGGGAGAGGACATTTGAGTGCTTACAGCAGATTCCCAGGTGGCTCTGGTGGTAAGGAACTCACCTGCCAATGCAGGAGACATAGGAGACCTGGGTTCGATCCCTGGGTTGGGAAGATCCCCTGGAGGAGGAAGTGGCAACCCACTTCAGTATTCTCACCTAGAGAAGCCCATGAACAGAGAAGCCTGGCAGGCTACGGTCCACTGGGCTCGCAGAGTTGGGCAAGGCGGAAGCAGCTTAGCATGCATGCATGCATAGCTGATTCACGCTGTTGTAAAACAGAAACTATCACAACACTGTGAAGCAGTTACACTCCAGTTTAAAAAAAAAAAGTAGTGCCATAAAAAAGAAGTAGTCCTTTCTGGGACTCTGAGTCTGAGCAGCTGAACAAGAGAGGCCCCAAAGCCAGAGCACAGGACACCTGCCGGTGCCTGACCCCCACCCCGGCCACACTGCAGGCGGCTCATGGCCAGTTGCTTCCCTTGCTGGGCCTGGATTCGCTTGCCTGAGTTCTCTTCCCTTCAGACCACGCTGCCTTGAGAGGAGGCGCAGACCCCCGGGCCAGGCCCCAGCAAGCCCACGCGGACCCCGTGCTGCCCGCCTGACCACCCCCATGGGTTCTACTCTGCGTTTCCCCTGGGTGCTCACAGCCAGGGCCTGGAGCGCACACTATAAATCCACCAAGTGCTCCGATTTCAGCTCACCTGGGAGCCATAGCTTGCTGGGGACAGAGCCAGTAAGTGAAGGCACTGGTAGCTTTCTGAGGAAGAAAAGAAGCTCTGGTCTGTAGCAGTTGTCAACTTCCATGTAATAGATACTGACCACCACCCCCCCCCCCCCCCCCCCCCCCCCCCCCCGCCCCCCCACCCCCCCCCC
>SJYC01035072.1:0-11241 GCA_006408675.1 Madoqua kirkii
CTGCTTATTTAACTTCTATGCAGGGTATATCATGAGAAGCACTGGGCTGGAAGAAGCACAAGCTAGAATCAAGATTTCCAGGAGAAATATCAATAACCTCAGATATGCAGATGACACCACCCTTATGGCAGAAAGTGAAGAGGAACTAAAAAGCCTCTTGATGAAAGTGAATGAAGAGAGTGAAAATTTTGGCTTAAAGCTCAACATTCAGAAAACTAAGATCATGGCATCTGGTCCCATGACTTCATGGCAAATAGATGGGGAAACAGTGTCAGACTTTATTTTTGGGGGGCTCCAAAATCACTGCAGATGGTGATTGCAGCCATGAAATTAAAAGATACTTACTCCTTGGAAGAAAAGTTATGACCAACCTAGACAGCATATTAAAAAGCAGAGACATTACTTTGTCAACAAAGGTCCATCTAGTCAAGGCTATGGTTTTACCAGTGGTCATGTATGGATGTGAGAGTTGGACTGTGAAGAAGGCTGAGCACCGAAGAATTGATGTTTTTGAACTATGGTGTTGGGGAAGACTCTTGAGAGTCCCTGGGACTGCAAGGAGATCCAACCAGTCCATCCTAAAGGAGATCAGTCCTGGGTGTTCATTGGAAGGACTGATGTTCAAGCTGAAACTTCAATACTTTAGCCACCACATGCGAAGAATTAACTCATTGGAAAAGACCCTGATGCTGGGAGGGATTGCAGGCAGGAGCAGGGGACGACAGAGGATGAGATGGCCGGATGGCATCACCAACTTGATGGTCGTGAGTTTGGGTAAACTCCAGGAGTTGGTGATGGACAGGGAGGCCTGGCATGCTGCAATTCATGGGGTCACAAAGAGTTGGACACGACTGAGTGACTAAACTGAACTGAACTGAAATATTTTTTACCTAATTTAAAAATTGCTCTCCTATAAGTAATTGGACCACACGTTATTGAATTAGAGGGATTTAGTACCTAAACTGGGGGCTTCCCTGGTGGCTCAGCGGTAAAGAATCTGCCTGCAGTGCAGGACAACTGGGTTTGATTCCTGGGTCAGGAAGATCCCCTGGAGAAGGGCATAGTAACCCACTGTAGTATTCTCGCTGAGAGTTCCAAGGACAGAGGAATTCTCAGGCAAGACTGAGTGAATGAGTAAGCAGCAGCAGCAACAGTGCCTAAACTAAAGAAGCAATCAAACATTTGTGTCTTTGAATTGAGCAGCTGATTCACACTTGGCTGGGTTGGGGCAGGGGGACCTGAGTCTCTAGTAAGCTGCCCTCACTCGCCTGGAGCTTAGTATTGTGGGAGCAGGTTGCATGGCCGGCTAGAGCTGAGCCTGTGCACCCTCCCCGGCCCTCTCGTGCTGTGGTCTGTGCTCATCCCTCCCCAGTTTTCACCTCTGTCCCTAGATTCTTCCATTTCTGCTCGTGACTTTCTCCGTTTTGGTCTGTCCTCCTCTCATTTCTGCCTCTGTCTCCGTTTACCTTACCCGGCTCTGTCTTCGTCACTTCTTTTGTGCTTTTTGTTTGTCTGTGTTTGCTTTATGCCTCTATGTCTCTTCCCTTCTCGTCTCTGCTGTCTGTTTTTCTCGGCCTCTCTCTCTTACACACACAGGCCTGGCCCTGTCTTCTAGCCCCAGTTCCTCCTTGTTTTGGTTCCCCAGCTGCCTGCTGGTCCTGTCCACATCCATCTTGGCACTCTGTGGCCTGATTGACCTCCCTCCCCCTGGCTGACCTGCCTGCCTCTTGAGGGGAGGTCGGAGCCAGAACCTGTGCTATGAACCCCCCACCCCCACCCTGCACACACGCACACTCAGGATTTCATTACACCTGGGAGCCACGGATGGTTGGGGTGGGGATGGGGCGCAGGCAGTGGAGGCTCTTGAAGAAGATGAAATCCTCGCTTGGTAGCATTTCCGATTTCCATGGTGTAGATACTCTCATCATGGCTGGTTCCAAGCTACCGACACGAGGATGATGTGTTGGGAAGAGATGCACAAGTTGTTGGCTCTGAGCCAGTGCGAGCTGATTTCAGCATACCAGCAGGCAATGGGTTGGAAGGAGATTCCGTAGGACCTGAAGGGGGCCTGCTAACAGGGCTGACCACAGAGCAGCCCAGCGTAGCCTTCCCAGGGTGAGGTCTCACTGGGCTTGATGGGGCTCATCTCTGGGCTGACACCTGACTCCATTCTGGCCACTACTTCCTTGAAGCTGGTTTCACAGTACGCTCACTTTAGGGTGGGGCGGGAAGCCCAAGGTTTGACCTTCAGAGTCACCAAGGAAGGCTTCCAAGATGAAATGCCTGCACGGAGCTTAAGGCAGAGAGGTACAAGAGCGTACGGAAGGGCATTACTGGCGGAGGGCATGAGCCAGATTCTGTGTGTGTGTGTGTGTGTGTGTGTATAAGGGGCAGGGACATAGCTGCCGTGGGTGGTGTTGGTGATCACGAGCAGTTGGGTGTTGCCAGAGCGTGAAGTTTGAGGCTGGAGGTGAGAAGTGGTGCAGGAGAGGCAGGCGTGGGTGAGGGTCATGGAGAGCTCTGAAAATACCCGGTCTTTCCCAGAAGGCAGAGGAAGGTGATCTGTTGTCTTAGTTTCATTTCCAGACCTTTAGACAGGGACTTGGGCGAGGTCATTTGTTTTTCAGGTGATTCCAGGAAGCAGGTGAGGGAGAGGGAAGTAGACAGGATGGAGATAAGTGGAGAAAGCCTGTGTTGATGAGCAGGCTACTGCTGTGGGCAATCAGGACCCCAGCCGAGTGGGGTCCCTGTGAACATGCCCCAGAATTGACTAACTGAGGGAGTAAAGCAGGGGTATTAATCCACCGTGACTCGTCTCTTGTTGGTGGAAGGTTTCTCTTGGGGTGTCAACACCCTGGCATTCCAGCTGATCCATGTGGGGGCCAAGTTGAGTCCTGGATCAGACAATGCCCTTATGAAGAGAGACAAGAGGGCCTGGGTCCCAGGCCAGAAGCAGCAGAGAAGCCTGTTCTGGCCAGAGCCTTTGGACGGCTGCCTCTGTATCAGGCGGCACCGGAGTTGTTAGTAACTCTGGGGTGGCGGGGGTTGCATTTCAGAGGGATAAAGGGGCAGCAGCCACAGAGGACTGACGTGGGGAGAATGGGAGCTGGTACAGAGAACACAGACTACTCCAAAAAGCACAGGTAGTAGGGGGACTGTCACAAGGCCTGTGGGGCTGGGGGAAAGATGAGCTACACGCGGACAGGGGAGTTGCTCAGAGCCCCGGGGGAGCAAGCACCTGGCCCAGCGGGAGCAGCCACATCCACTCTACCCGCCTCCAGACCTGGGCAATGGAAGTGTGCGTGAAGCCTCCCTAGAGTCCTCCAGACTCAGCCTGGGCACTAGCTGACAGCTTTCACTTCCATATTTCTCCCTGGGTGTCACGGATTGGCTCAGCATGACCGGTTCTGCACTTATTGGATTGATGGGAAGGAGACAGGCCTCTCCTCTCCAGGGGAAGCAGACCCCACATGAGGCATTAAGGGGGTGAGTAAAGTAAAAGGACCTTCCTGTCTGCTAGTCTGGGAAAGTTATGCCTGTGCAATGAGAGATACAGGCAGGGGACTGGGGCAGGTACCAATGGAAGCGTCAGGGAGCATGTAAGTCAGAGAGGAGATGGCTGTTCTGCCTGGGTTGGGGCAGCCAAGCCTTGAATGATAAAGGATATTTAGAGGTAGAGAAAAGACAGGTCAAGCATTCCTGGACCTCAAAGACTTCCTAGCCTGTTTACCCCTTCCTGATAACTGAGTCTCACATACCTTCAAGGTTAGGGACCAGCTGCCTACAGAAGTCACCCTTTCATAGCCAGACCCCAGTCACCATCCTTTGATGGATCAGACTGCCTTTGCTGGGGATTGACATGGAGGATGTTTGGAAGGAGTTGAGGCAGTCACACTGGGCCTCCAGTTTAAAGGAAGAAGGCTGCTCTCTTCGGTTCAGTTTCTTGGTGTTGTAGGCTGAACAGCAGCTCACATCCGAAGATGTGTGTGCTATGTGCCCAGTCACTTCAGTTATATCCAACTCTTTGCAACCCTACAGACTCTAGCCCACCAGGCTCCTCTGTTCATGAGTTCTCCCGGTGAGAATACTGGAGTGGGTTGCCTCCAGGGGATCTTCCCAACCCAGAGATCAAACCTGCATCTCCTGTATTGCAGGCAGATTCTTTATCCACCGAGCCACTTCGGAAGCCCCCCGCCCAAAGATATCAAAATCCCAATTCCCAGAACCTGGATGTTACCTTACATGGTAAAAGGGACTTTGCAGATGTGATTAAATTAGGGTTCTTGAGATGGAGAGATTATGCTGTATTATCAAATGGACTTCAATTGTCATAACAAGGGTCTTTATGAAAGGGAGGTAAGAAAATCCAAAGAGGAAGTAAGAAGCGGAGATTGGAGTGATATGAGAAAGGGGCCACCAGCCAAGGAATTCAGGCAGCCCTCAGAAGCAAGAGAAGACAAGGAATCAAATTCTCCCTTGGAGCCTCCAGGAGAAACCAGCCCTGCCTATACCTTGACTTTAGCTTAGAGAGACTGAATTTGGACTTCTGGCTTTCTAAGCTGTAAGAGAATAAATGGGTGTTGTTTGAAGCCAAGTTTGTGGTGATCTGTTTCAGCAGCTAGAGGAAATGAATACGCTGGGGAGGCAGACTTGGGGATAAGAATTTGTATGTAGGGGTTTGAGTGAGGAGTGCCCTTCACCTGTAGGGAGTGAAGGAAGCAGAGGTGGGCAGAGCAGGCTGCCGAAGTGCTATGGAGTCACAGACAGTCACTGGCTTCAGAGCGTCCTTAAAATTCTCCCACAGGTGGTCCTCCCAACACAGCCTGTGAACAACCCTGAGGATGTCTACCCTCCCCATCTTCTTTACTGGGTATCCTGGTACCACGTCATGCGGTTCCTCTGCTCTACAGGACTGTGCTGCGTATAGGAATAACAGGGATAAGATCACATGCTGAGCATTTAAGCAGTTTCAGAAAGTACTTTTGTTTCTCTGCATTTTTCATTATTTTGGGTCATTTGCAAAGCTATAGAAATCATTTTAAAGAGAAAAGATAGGTCTTCTGTTTAATTACAATTCTAACGATTCTCTCCATTTCAGAAGAATCCTGTCTAGTTTTCTTCCAAATGTACAGTACGCCACAACTAGTTGCAATCACAGTGAATGCACATTTTTGAATATCCTGCTTTCTTCGAGTCACATTATATTGCATTTTTGACTAGATTTGAAGTTAGGACTCTGAAGCTCTGAAGCAGATGGAGCAGGAGTTGCTGGCAGTCCCTCAATGGCTCCGGAGGCAGAGA
The DNA here is from genome assembly GCA_006408675.1 of Madoqua kirkii. Lineage (NCBI taxonomy): Eukaryota > Metazoa > Chordata > Mammalia > Artiodactyla > Bovidae > Madoqua > Madoqua kirkii. The sequence continues at coordinate 5,302 of SJYC01035072.1, forward strand.
GTTACTTCGGATGAGGGAGCCAGGCAGGAAGGCCTGTCTGTCTTGTCTATAGAGTCTGTTTGATGACCTGTAGCCGGTGTTCACCTTTGGCACTTGTCAGCTTTCCTGGTCCTGGTTCCAGTGACAGGCAGCGATGAGCATCAAGTATGTGACAAAGAACTTCAACAAAAGCATGTGTTGGGAGGCCTGGCTTAATTTCAAAAATTCTGGCTAGGATTCTATAGAAACCTGGGGTCTCTGATGTCAGTGAGGTTGGGTTTCAGGTACACTCAGAGGTGGCTCTAGGGCCAGGTTTGGCTGAGGCCCAAGGGTCCCTTTCCTGGGACCTGTCCTATACTGGCCTCTCATTCAGCAGCCTGAGATCTTTCATTTAGTGTGGATGACTTAATTAGACCTGAGATTCCAGAGAGCCGCAGGCTCATGAGGCTTCCCACTTTGTCCTAAGACCTTAGGCACAGGAGAGTTCAGTGATTTTTTTTGGATTTTGTTGTTGGTCAGAAGGTGGAAGGGATAGAGACTGCCAGGAGCCATGGGACTGGAGAATCACCTTTAGGGACACCTCTGATGAACTGAGGAGAAGGCAATGGCACCCCACTCCAGTACTCTTGCTTGGAAAATCCCATGGACGGAGGAGCCTGGTGGGCTGCAGTCCACGGGGTCGCTAAGAGTCGCACATGACTGAGCGACTTCACTTTGAATTTTCACTTTCATGCATTGGAGAAGGAAATGGCAACCCACTCCAGTGTTCTTGCCTGGAGAATCCCAGGGATGAGGGAGCCTGGTGGGCTGCCGTCTATGGGGTCGCACAGAGTTAGACACGACTGAAGTGACTTAGCAGCAGCAGCAGCTGATGAACTGATATTGGTTTATCTGTGATATGGCCTCCTTTGGGTAGGTGTGGGGACGGTGGAAGTGGTGGAAAGAAGAAGGTGGATGAAAAGTTAGCATAGGAGGAGAAGAGGAGAGGGCACTCTCTTTCATGAAGTGTGGCTCTGTTAGTTGCTGCAGCTTTCGCTGGGGTTAGATGGAATGAGGAAAGTTTAAAGCCGTGTTGCTGTGGGTCCAAATTTTTGGGAGGAAAATGCTTTCACCAAGGGAGATGGTAAAGGCTCTAGGAACTGGAAGTTGTGACTATCACCTAGTCCTTTTGGGCTCCTCGTATCAGTGCATCAACAGGCAAAGAAAGGAGGTACTATGCTGGCTTGAGTAACTGACCGTGATCCCATGCGAGGCTAGGATTCCTGCTGTACAAAGAGGGAAGAGATGAGTATGACTTGAGCCCAGGAGATTCACTGGGGGCATCCCTTATACTTTTGTGCTCAGTGATAATTATAAATGGGCAATGGCAACCACTTAAACCCAACAAACAGAAGGCAACTGAAGACTCAGCCCCCCTCAGCGTTAGAGGTCTGGGTCACCTCAGCAGACATACAACCCAGACTAACACAAACGCTGGCCAAAGGGGAGGGAAATCTAGAATGGGCAGTAGAGGGGTCAGATGAGAAATATCAGTTACGCCCTGGGGACCGCTGCAGCAGAGGAGCCTGTAGCTTGATTTGCCAACCCTCCGTAAGTCTTTATAGGAGACTGTGATTGGTTATTACGTTGGAGATTTGAACTTGTGCCTTCCCTCTCAGGAAAGAAGGATGGGCACTCTTCTCAGGTAAGACCCAGACACTGTAAGAAGGTGAAAATGGGACTTCCCTGGTGGTCCAGTTGCTGACTCTGAGCGGCCAGTTCAAGGGGCCTGGGTTCGATCCCTGGTCAGGGAACTAGATCTCACAGGCTGCAACTAAAGACCCCACATGCCTAACTAAAGAGTCTGCACGCGGCAACTAAGATCCCATGTGCTGCAACTAAGACCGGACACAGCCAAAATAAATATTCACGAAAAGAAAGTGAAGGTGGATTTGGGTGGCGTAAGAAAGGCTTCGTCAGGACCATTTTGTATACTACCTCTGACCAGCTCAATCAGTTATACTTCCCAGCTCACACCATTCCCATGGGTATAAACCCCAGGCCATCGTTACTTTTGCTAAAGACAGAAGAACGTCTGTCACTAAGGCACTAATTGACAAGGAGACCACCATGTCTGTGCCCAAGGAATCCCATGAAGGCTTAGATTCTCTAGCAGCATCCTGAATGGGCTGAGTGATGCAATCTGGAAATGCAAGGGTATTTACTCGCCAAAGAGCAAATCTTGACCAGGGGGAGAATAAACAGGTATAGTCCTTATGAATGGGTAGATCCATGTATTGTATTGAGTCAGCAACAGCTAGAATATCTGGGGTTTAGAGCCAGCATATAAAAGAAATAAAGATAGTTATTAATCCTAGCCTCTAAAATTATATTATTACCATAATTATTTGATGTTATTTCCAGTTTTCTTCTTATGCATATATCAAATACTTAACCATAATCACAAAAATTGAGATTCTACTATAGAGAGATATTTATATTGTTTTAAAAAGCGTTCTTGCATTGCATTTTCCTACATGATTCAATCTTTTGAAATACATTTTTGATAAATTCAAAATATTCAGTCCCATAAATTTACTATTTAAACTTTGTTTCATGGCTGGGAAGCCAGCTTTCTATTATTGAAAATGCTGAGATAAAAATCTTTATTCATAAACAATGGTGTATATCTCTGATTATTTATTAAAGATGACTTTCTGCAAAGGGTTCACTTAATTGAAGGGATTCAGCATCGCCTCAGAAGTGGGGAGTGACATCAGCCCCAGGCTTCCGTGGTGTGTGTCCCTGTCTTGCCCGTTTCTCTCCTTCAGCCAGTCCCTCACCTGGCAAGAACTGGAGGCCAAGCAGGCTCTAGCCTGCAACTTCCTGCTGGTTGGGGCAGCCGTTTGTGGCTGTGGTTCATGCATGTCTTGTGATGCTGTCCCTCCTCTTATCAGCTCCACGTATTCCTTTTGCAGAAGTCAGTTACACAAGATCTTCTCTGCATCCCACATCAAAGCTGCACAGATGGTAGATCTTCTCTTATCAAGGTGGACAGTGAGGAGGGCCCCGTGTGAACCAAATGCATCTAAACCCGCGGTTCTCAACTGAGGCTGATTCCTGCCCAGCTCCTTCATAGCTGCCCTCCTCCCCAACCCACCCCGCAGCTGCCACCGTGGCGTCTCCCCTGCGGGACATTTAGAAAAGCCTAGAGACATCTTTGGTTCAGAACTTGGAGGAGAAGGGCGTGTTGAGACTGGCACCTAAGGGGAGAGGCCAGCGATGCCCTAAACACCCTGCAACTCAGCATGTTCATAGTGATTCTGAAGAGCCCTCAAGATGACTCAGAGTTATGATGAAGGCAGGGGAGATCTGCTGCACTCTATTCTTTAAGGTGGACATAGGGGTCCTGCCACTCCAGGGAACCCCTTTCTCTTCTTTCTCTCCCTATTGTTCTTCACTGTATCCTCTCTGTCTCTCACACACACCACACTGCCCCCTTTCAAGGCTTCTGGAATGCCTGATGCCAGAAGAAGAGAGAAGAGACACACACTCAGGTCTGGAAGCCGGGTGTTCACTGAGATTTATTGGGAATTCTGTGACCTGAAGCGGCCTTCCTGAGCATTAGGGATGTAACGGGGTTTTAAGAGGAAAACCAGAGGCAGATCCAGGGTGAGTGGCGCTGAGAACCTGCCGGAGTCCGGCTCTGGTTTCCCCTCAGGCTGGCCCAGGTTCCAGGTTAATTCTCTTTCAGGACCTCATCGATCCAGGGCCGGTAAGGGGAGATCCGGGTGAAGACGGCGGGGGGCTTTGCAAAGCACTGTCCATAGGAGACAATGCCCTGGGCCACCCCAGCACACAGAAGAGGGCCCCCCGAGTCTCCCTGTGGGCAGAGAAGGGAAGGGAGAGAGAGAAGGTGAGCCGAGAAACCACCCCTCTGCCCTGTGGTCCCAACTCTGAGTTGGTCAGACCTGCCATCAGGCTCAGGAACACGGGCTCCTCGTGAGGTGATATGTCTCTGATGCTCTTCTCTTTCCTTCCTGGCACCCCCTGACCCTGAGCAGACTCTGGTCAGAGACCCTGTGGCCAAGGGAGGAGGATCTGCAGAGGAACAGTCCCAGCTCCTGAGACCTGAGGTTTCACACTTTGTCACCGGCTGACACTGCAAACTCCATCTCCTTCCAAAGGTGTCTGCACCCTGGACAGTGATTTGTGGGGAAGAACGTAGTCTGAGAATCACCTGAAATGCAGATTTTGTGCTCTGGGGATTGCCCACACACAACTGGAGACTCTGGTCAAAATCAGGGAAGTGTCTGCAGGCCTGGGGCTCCATGAGTGTCAGCTTCACCTCTTGCAGAGTGCTGGAGGCTGGGTCCGTCACACCTGTTTTCCCCCAGCCAGCCACCCAGCACATTGTCCCGGGATGGATGAAGGTGACAGGGGGTGGAAGGGGGACTGTCCCCACGGCCAGGGTCAGGTTGGCTTTCTTCTTCAACTGTGAAGGAAAAGAGGGCTGTCAGTGATGGAAATGGGCTTGGGGACGGGTGGAGGCAACCGGGGAGGGACAGGGCCGCTGCTCCACGTGAGAGCCCCTTCCAGAGGCTGAGCTGAGGGGTGCTGGTGAGAGGCAGGCTGAGAAAGTGTGAGGGTAGTGGGACCTACAGGAGAAGTCCTGGAGAACAGGGAGCAGGGAAGGAAGCCCTGGAGAACAGAGAGCAGGGAGCAGGGAGCAGGGAAGGAAGCCCTGGAGAACAGAAAGCAAGGAAGAAAGCTCTGGAGAACAGAGGTGGGGAAAGAAGCCCTGGAGAACAGAGAGCAGGGAGCAGGGAAGGAAGCCCTGGAGAACAGAGAGCAGGGAAGGAAGCTCTGGAGAACAGAGAGCAGGGAGCAGGGAAGGAAGCTCTGGAGAATGGGAGCAGGGAAGAGGAAGAAGAATCTGCACCTTCAGTAACATGATGTCGTGGAGACCAGCAGGGTCGTATGCTGGGTAAGGAAGCTGTTTTATGACCTCAAGCCTCTGCCACGTGTTTTCTTTCTGTTCCATGTTATGGGCTCCGAGGGTGACTGTGATAGACCTGTGTGAGGGAGAAGACGGCCAAGGTGAAACGCTGATGGTGGGGCTTCTGCTGAGATATGCGCACTCTGAGAAGGGCATGCAATCTCTCCCAGGTTCAGCGATCTCTTCCCACCTCCCTCTTTTGAGCCAGTCGTGGTATGAGAGGGGCTCAGGCTTTATTCAAGGAAGAGCTTTCCCAGGGACAGAGAAAATTTCCAGGGCCTTCGGGATACCAGGGAGTGAGCAGGCCATGGAGGACCCAGGGGACAGGGTCAGTTCAGTTCAGTCGCTCAGTCGTGACCAACTCTTCGGGACCCCAGGAATTGCAGCACGCCAGGCCTCCCTGTCCATCACCATCTCCCGCAGTTCACTCAGACTCACATGGAGACTCACCATCACAGACTTCCATGGAGTCTGTGATGCCATCCAGCCATCTTATCCTCGGTCGTCCCCTTCTCCTCCTGCCCCCAATCCTTCCCAGCATCAGCGTCTTTTCCAGTGAGTCAACTGTTTGCATGAGGTGGCCAGAGTACTGGAGTTTCAGCTTTAGCATCATTCCTTCCAAAGAAATCCCAGGGTTGATCTCCTTCAGAATGGACTGGTTGGATCTCCTTGCAGTCCAAAGGACTCTCAAGAGTCTTCTCCAATACCACAGTTCAAAAGCATCAAATCTTTGGCGCTCAGCCTTCTTCACAGTCCAACTCTCACATCCATATCTGACCACAGGAACAACCATAGCCTTGACTAGACAGACCTTCGTCAGCAAAGTAATGTCTCTGCTTTTCAATATGCTATCTAGGTTGGTCATAACTTTTCTTCCAAGGAGTAAGCGTCTTTTAATTTCATGGCTGCAGTCACCATCTGCAGTGATTTTGGAGCCCCCCAAAATAAAGTCTGACACTGTTTCCACTGTGTCTCCATATATT
>SJYC01035073.1:0-22997 GCA_006408675.1 Madoqua kirkii
GCAGTCACCATCTGCAGTGATTTTGGAGCCCCCCAAAATAAAGTCTGACACTGTTTCCACTATTCCCCATCTATTTCCCATGAAGTGATGGGACCAGATGCCATGATCTTCGTTTTCTGAACGTTGAGCTTTAAGTCAACTTTTTCACTCTCCACTTTCACAATTCCACTCCTTTCTTCTAGGTGGCGTTGCAGAGGACAGAGCCGAGCGCGCCCCCCCGGAACAGGAGCAATTTCTCCAGTAGGGGGCGTAGCACGTAGGGGGCCAGGGCTCCGAGAGCCGTACGCAACGTCAGGGGTGGGAACGACCCTCGCCCCGCCCCTGCCGTCGGCGGAGCCCTGTGATTGGAGGAAGGAGCCGTCACTTGACAGGGCCGTTGAGGTAGGAGGAAGAGGGCCCCGGCGGAAGGCGACGCGGTGGCTGCGGAGGTGTGGGGAGCGGAGCGGGCGGTACGCGAGCGCGCGCTGCGGCGGCATCTCGGGCGCTCTCCCTCAGCGGCCCCTTGGGCGCTTTCCCTCAGCCCTCTGCGGTGAATGGCGGCGGGATGGAACGCGAAGGGAGCGGCGGCAGCGGGGCGTCGGCCGGGCTCCTGCAGCAGATTCTCAGCCTGAAGCTGGTGCCGCGGGTGGGCAACGGGACGCTGTGCCCCAACTCCACGTCGCTCTGCTCCTTCCCAGGTACCGGCCGCCCCGCGGCCCCGCTGCGAGGCTGATTTCCTGGTGGGAAGGGGTCTGCTCTCCGTCGGCCGACAGCTGGGGGCGGCAGCCCTTCCTCCAACTCCCGCCGCTTCGCCGCGGGCCCCTCGGGCGGGCCACCGCGATCCCGCGGTGGGCACCGTCGATGAGGGGAACTCGGCCCCCGCCCGAACTCGTCCTGCTCTGTGGAGTTCCCAAACGCCCCGGCTTCAGGCGGGAGCTCGGCAGCGCCCTGGTGGCGGCCGCCCCTCCTCGTCTGGGGAACGCGAGGCGGTCCTCGCCTCTTTTTGGCGGGCGGGGGCACTGGGTAATCCCAGCCCCTGTCGTCCGCCCCGGCCTCTGGAATTTCACGCCTCGGACGGTGCGTCGTCCCGGCCGGTCTGAGGGCCATGGGGCTGAACTCAGGCACCCGCTGTGCGTAGGGTAGGGAGCCCAGCCTCTGCACCAGGAGGCTGGCTGCCGATCGCTGCCACCCACGTCCAATCCACCCCCTCCGCCAGCCTCTCTTTCTAGGAATCCCTTTCTGGAGACCTGTTGCCGCGTCTCCCACTCCTGTGTTCGAGAACGTCGACACGGCGCCTTTCTGATTCTTATGCCACTTATCTTTGCTGGGCTTGAGAGCAGAGATTTTCAAATTTAGGAATCGAGCTAGAAGGCTATCGGGCTCGGAAAACTGAGAGGAGGAAAAAATACTTGAGAAGGCTGAAAATAAAGCCTTGGAGGGCAGAGTAGTGTGTGTTGGCCCTTTTAAAGGCAAGAAGACTGAAATGAGGGGTGTTTGAAGGGTGAGGTTGGGCCCTCCAGCAAAGCTGACAGATACTTTCACTCAGTAAACAATACAAGAACCGGCCTGAAACCTGCAAAGGAAGGAAGGTTGGATTTCTGCCTACAGTTAAAACTGGTAAACAAGGCACCTGTGATTTCTCTTCCGCTGGGCAGCGACCGCCAGGCGCCATTCAGCGGACACCAGGGACTTGGTGTGTATTACCTTTCTAGTATTTTCCCCAACAGGTCTGTGAAGTAGTTAATAAGATAAAAAACAGGTTGAGACAGATGCAGGTGTTAGCTTGAAATCATGCCTATAATGATAATCTGGCAAAAGGTATCAAAAGATACTAAGATCACATTTGACAATGACTGCAGAAATATATGGCATTCTGGAGACCATGTCCAAAAAATGAAATGTTCATGCAGTCTGAAGGCTCTACTGTACCGGATTGGTCTATAACTTTTCTTGCAACTCTTTATTTGGAAAAATTTTAAACCTACTGAAATATTGAAATGCTAGTGTAACAGATACCTATATACCCTTTACTTAGGTTCATTACTAATATTTCTATTCTTTTGCTTTCTGTCTAAATATATATATATGCATGTGCATAATATGTTTACTTTCTGCAGAAAAGAGAAAGGAGGTTACACAAATGGTGGCACTTGACAGCTGATGCTTTATAGCATGTATCATTTAAAATGAGGACATTTTCTGCCACAGCCTAGAAAAACTGAATGTTGCACTGGAATGTGTTAACACATTTAACATCGGTAAAATATTATCTAATATATTGAAAAATACTCAGTTGTTTGAATAATGCCATTTATACCTTTCTTTAAAAATTCCAGGATCTAATCAAGAGTTGCTCATTGGATATAGTTGCCTTTTTAGTCTTGTTGAATCCAGAATAGTTCCTCCATCTTTCTTTCAGTTTCTTGAGACTGACATTTTTGAAAACCAGGCTAACTGTTCCATGGACTGTCCCACAGTCTAAGTTATCTGATTATTTCTTCATGATTAGATTCAGATTAAACATTTTGATCAGGATGCCACCTACATAGGTGATGTACACTTCCCAGAGCACCACATTAGGAGACATTTAATGTCATTTGTCACTTTATTGATAACACTAAGTTTAATCATTTGATGAAGATGGTGTTTATCAGGTCTCTCCACCATAAGGTTACCGTAATCAATAAGTCATATGTGGGGTGAGGTGATATTTTGAAAGTGAACACTTTATTCAGTCTAGGTTTTAGTTGCCTCTTCTTTTAAAAAAAAGATTGAAGTAAGTCAATTTGGGAGGATAGTTTTACTATGTTATAGTAGAGAACCTGTAGCTAAGCATATTGTTTTCCTTTTAGGAATTGTTCTGAAATATTAAACTGCAGTCTGTACTTGAGTTTATGGGTACTTCAGTGGATATATAACTTGGGGATAATGATCACCATGGATCATTCACTCAAGATGTATTTACTGATCAAGTGCAGACTCTGGGCTGGAGTTATAAACCTGCATGAGATACAGCCCTTGGACACAAGCTGATTGGAATGTGATGAGTAAACACAACTTCTGCTTCTGTTAGGTCCATACCATTTCTGTCCTTTATCGAGCCCATCTTTGCATGAAATGTTCCCTTGGTATCTCTAATTTTCTTGAAGTGATCTCTAGTCTTTCCCATTCTGTTCTTTTCCTCTATTTCTTTGCATTGATCCCTGAAGAAGGCTTTCTTATCTCTTCTTGCAATTCCTTGGAACTCTGCATTCAGACGCTTATATCTTTCCTTTTCTCCTTGCTTTTTGCCTCTCTTCTTTTCACAGCTATTTGTAAGGCCTCCCCAGACAGCCATTTTGCTTTTTTGCATTTCATTTCCATGGTGATGGTCTTGATCCCTGTCTCCTGTACAATGTCACGAACCTTATTTCCATAGTTCATCAGGCACTCTATCTATCAGATCTAGGCCCTTAAATCTATTTCTCACTTCCACTGTATGATCATAAGGGATTTGATTTAGGTCATACCTGAATGGTCTAGCAGTTTTCCCTACTTTCTTCAATTTGAGTCTGAATTTGGTAATAAGGAGTTCATAATCTGAGCCACAGTCAGCTCCTGGTCTTGTTTGCGTTGACTGTATAGAACTTCTCCATCTTTGGCTGCAAAGAATATAATCAATCTGATTTTGGTGTTGACCATCTGGTGATGTCCATGTGTAGAGTCTTCTCTTGTGTTGTTGGAAGAGGGTGTTTGCTATGACTAGTGCATTTCTTACCTTGGATGAGAAGAGAACATGACCAGTCAATTTCTGCGGTTACCAGTCTGGCCCTGACCTCACTTGTTGAGAGTTAAAAACCCAAGACTAGAAAACAGAAGCAGCACATGCCCCGGGCAGCCTCTCTGAGAAGATGCCTCGTCCTCCTCTCCCGCTGGTGCTCCTCCTCCTCTGCTGCAGAGCCCAGGCTGGTGAGTTGCCCGGCCACTCCTTCTGGAAGCTGCAGGATCAACCCCTAAAACAGGATCTACTCAGAAGATTGCTGACCCTTGAACAGAACCCCAGGCTTTCTTCCCACACCCAGAGTGCAGTTTCCACCTGGGCTGTGCACACCCTCTCTATGCAGCCCATGATCGCTGCCAGGAACAAGGAGCCCACCTTGACTGAGGGAAAGCCCAGAGCAGGGGGCCTGAGGGGTGATCTTCTCTGTACGGAGTGTGTGACACTGAGCTGAAAGTCCTGTGCTCCCTTCACCTTCTGGCCTTGTAACTTGGCTGCTGTCTGAGCAACCTGGGATATGGAGATGGTGGAGACAGGAAGAGAGAGATCCATACCATGCTTTTCAGGTTTCAGGTAACCATCTTTAAGTGACATGCAGCTTACCTTCTACTGTGGATTGGAATAAAAAGGAATGACAAGAAGTAGAAACTGATGGTGAGCACTGCACATCAAAGGATAAACCCTATTTCCTGAAACTTTTGATTCATCTGCACGGGTACGAGTTTGTGCTCACTACTCAACACACATGTAGTGCGTGCATGGGGGCTTTTTGCAAAATGTGCATCATGGCCTTCAAAGGGCATGTGCTTCTGAATTCTCAGTGCAAAAGCCTCTCCCCCACTCATGTCTCTGAAGGGCCTTAACAGCTGCCCTGCATGGGAAGGACATGAACCCTCCACCTCCATACCAATGAGGAACCACACTGGAGAGCTCATCACTGAGGCCAAAACTTGGAAGTTCAGTCCTCAGCTTCATCCAAACAAAACAGAGGTCATCTCTAGGGGAAATTCTAATTAGAAAGACAGCAGGCACAGTATGAGAGAAGAGAACACGAGGAGTTTGCTACGGTGCATCTGTGCCCTGAATTGTAGTGGCTGAGGCACAAGATTTGTGGGAAGAGAAGTGAGAGAAGGAAGAGGGAGGAGCAGGAGGAGAAGGAGGAAGAGGCAGGCTGAATAATGGCACCCAGAAATATCCAGGTCCTAATCCTTTGAACCTATGAATGTTACCTTATATGGTAACAGGAACTTTGGAAGAGATAAGGAAATGCAGGAATAAGGAGCAACTGAAAGGAAGAATCATTATCTGAGAAAACACTGATTCACATCCTGGAGGGAGAAGGGAAGAGCCCTGAGTGCTGCTGCTAAGTTACTTCAGTCGTGTCTGCCCATGGAATTCTCCAGGCAAGAATACTGGAGTGGGTTGCAATGGCCTCCACCTGAGCATAGCTGGCTTTGTGTCAGTCCCTGCCCTGTCTCATCTCTGCCCATCAGCCTCTCTGTGTATCCAGCGGCCATGTGAAACTGCCTCAAACCATCCCTTTCCCATGGGTTTGGGTAAAGTCCTTTAAGTCTGGCATGCTTCTCTAGTAAACCTTGCAATGCTGTCAGTCTATCGGCAATCAGCATCAGCCAGGGCAACAAAAGAGAGTTCTGTGTACCTTAGAATCAAATCTGTCCATGGGGATCTTCTCTTACCTCTTGGAGGAAGGCTGTATGGCAGCAACTGTTTTTTGTTTTTTTTTTTTTTCAACATGCGCCCATGAAGCTTGTTGGATAATGGTTGCTGCCAGAAATGGAGTCAGGAATCCATGGGATTCTCCAGGCAAGAATACTGGAGTGGGTTGCCATGCCCTCCTTCAGTAGGTTGCCATGATCTTCCCTACCCAAGGATTGAACTCACATCTCTTACATCTAACCTGCATTGGCAGGTTGGTTCTTTACCACTAGCACCACCTGGGAAGCCCTGTTGTGTTATAGTCCTTAGTTACAGGATTCCTAGGCTCTCTCCCTTATGCCTAAGGATGTTTTCTTTCTTTCTTTCTCTCCTTTCTTTCTGTAGTTATGTACATATGTATGTACGTATGTATGTATTACTGTGCTGGTGCTTAAAGGCACTGGTGAACTAAGTAGCTAGCAAAGCAAAAGGTTGAGAGGAAGTAGAACCCAGTGTCTCCATGGGAGAACTCTCTCTGGGGTGAATGATGGCAGAAGAATTTCTTGTTTCACTTTCTCACTTCACTGGTAGGCTCACTGCACACCTGACCTCCTCCAGGGGATCTTCCCAACTCAGCGATGGAACCCGAGTCTCTTGCATTGCAGGCGGATTCTTTACCGTCTGAGACAGCATGGCCAGAGTCTGAGGGCCTGCCTTCATGGGTTTCTTTTATGCTCTCCAATCTGTTATTTCAGTTAATTAAGGGGACACTACTCAGGACTCTCAGAGAAGGCAACACACAGTAGGTTAAAACAGTACTCATTTTTCCTTTTACATTTCTGGAGGTCAGAAGTCTGAAATTACTTTCACTAGCCCCAAACCGAGGTGTTGGCAAGGCTGCACTCCCTCTGGAGGCTGATAACTTTTCCAGCTTCTATAGTGGCATAGCTCACATTCCTTGGCACACGGTCCTTTCCTCTGTCTTCAAAGCCCACAGAGTAGTGACTTTGCATCTCTCTCTGTCTTTCTCTCTCTCTCTGCTGAGGTTGTCACATGGCCTTCTCTCAGAGTAGAATATCCCTTTGCCTGTCTCTTGTAAGGAGGCATGTAATTACATTTAGGGCCCACCTGGATAACATGGGTAATCTCCCCATCTCAAGATTCTTCTTAATCACATCTGCAAAGTTCCTGTTACCATATAAGGTAACATTCATAGGTTCAAAGGATTAGGACCTGGATATTTCTGGGTGCCATTATTCAGCCTGCCTCTTCCTCCTTCTCCTTCTCCTGCCCCTCCCTCCTCCTCCTCTCACTTCTCCTCTTCCCACAAATCTTGTGCCTCAGCCACTACAATTCAGGGCACGGATGCACCGTAGCAAACTCCCCGTGGCTCTTTCTGGAGATGGTCCCAGGCTTGGGCTGTTGATACCTTGCATCCTTACACTACTTCTGCCCATCCTCACCATCCCCATCAATAATGGGTCTGGGGCCAGAGAAGTATCTGCCAAGTGAGAAGGAGGAAAATTTCCCAAGTACGAGAACTCGGGATGCTGGGGAGGGCTGAGCCCTGGAAGTCCTCAGGATGGCTTTGTCAACCACAACTGTCACAACAAAGCAGGGCCATGCGAGTCTAAAAGGAAGTTGCTCTAGAATGTCAGGGTGAGTCTGGCCCCTGAACTACATCAGAGTCACCCAATTCAACTGTCATCTTCCTTCAGAAATGACATGGTGTCTCCAGGTCTTCCAAAAGAGAAGTCTGAGTTAGGTCAAGTTCTCCAAAATTTCCTCCTCCAAGTGACCCTCAGTGCTCTGAATCCCATACCCACCAGCATCTGAGTTGGATGCCTGCACTCACACCCATACACACCTTGAACAAGGGAAACGGAGCAGGAACTCTAGCTAGCTCTCAGGAGCCTGCTATTGAAGGGGCCTCATGCAGGTTTCACCACGTTCCCTAAGAGGCCTAGAAGACAGGCCCGGCCCCATGCAAGAAAGAATTGCTACTGTTGGCCCCAGACCAGGGACCCAGAGACTCCAGTTTTCCCATGTCTGTCAGCCCACATGTCTGGGCTTCCAGTTCTGCCAGTGATCAATGTAGACATAAGAAATCCTGATAAACATATCTGATTATAAACTCTAACTCTACATGACAAACAAACACATGTACACACCTTATTTGTTTGTTTTGGGCTGTCCTGGGTCTTTGTTGCCGCGGCGGGGGTGGGGGGGGTGTTCGCTAGTTGCAACAAGAGGGGCCTACTGTCTAGTCGTGATGCACAGCTTCTCACTGTGATAGCTTCTCTCGCTGCAGAGCACAGGCTCTAGATGCGTGGGCTTCAGGAGTTGGGGAACATGGGCTCAGCTGCCGTGGCTCTTGGGCTACAGCACTGGCTCAGTAGTTGTGGCGTATGGACTTAGTTGCTCTGCAGCATGCAAGATCTTCTTGAATCAGAGATTGAACCTATGTCTCCTGCCGGCAGATTCTTTACCACTGAGCCACCAGGGAAGCACTTTCCAACTTTTTTAAAAAACGAAGAAATGTGACAGGTTCTCAAAAATAAAAGAACTTACATGGAATGATAATAAACCATTTTTATGATTTTTGCCCTAACTCTCCTTTTATATTTGTATAATTAAGTAAGAGTTTTACAACATGGAATATAAGGAGCAGATGCTCTATGTGTGATGTTTGCTTGGGAGACCAGCACACACGCTGAGTTGAAGCTCACGCCCCATCCACTGCTGACCCCCAGATCCCAAGGATAGTACCTCCACACCTCCACAGGGCAGACCGCCTTTCCAAGGAGCTGGACACTGGAGCTGTGGGAAGAGCGGTCAGCCTACCCTGACAGCCTGGCCCTCAGGAAGTGGTGGGGTCAGTGGACACTGCGGGGAGCTGGGCGGAGCCCACAGGATGAATCGGACCCCAAGGGGCTGACAGATACTGACTCTAGCTTCATCTTCTGGATCCTTCTTCTAAGCTGGTGAACTATTGGTTTGCAGGAAGAGGGAGTAGTGACTTTGCATCTCTCTCTGTCTTTCTCTCTCTCTCTGCTGAGGTTGTCACATGGCCTTCTCTCATAGTAGGATTTCCCTTTGCCTGTCTCTTTTAAGGAGGCATGTAATTACATCTAGGGCCCACCTGGATAACATGGGTAATCTCCCCATCTCAAGATTCTTCTTAATCACATTTGCAAAGTTCTCTTACAACAGAGCAGAAAGAACCTTCTGTTTTCCCTACATGCCATATATATCTGATGTAATTTTGAACATTTGGCTGATCTGTTGATACTGCCATGATGGAGGGATGTAAGAACCAAGATCTCTTGGGAAGGGTTGACTTTTTCAGTGCTTATAAGAAGAATGTTATAAAAGGATGAGAGGAGTGGATCTCCTAAGACAAGTATGTGTGCCTAGTCACTCAGTCATGTTCAGCTCTTTGCAACCCCAAGGACTGTAGCCCACAAGGCTCCTCTGCCCATGTGTCTGACTCTGTGTGACCCCATAGATGGCAGCCCACCAGGCTCCCCCGTCCCTGGGATTCTCCAGGCAAGAACATTGGAGTGGGTTGCCATTTCCTTCTCCAATGCATGATAGTGAAAAGTGAAAGTGAAGTTGCTTAGTTGTGTCCAACTCTTTGCGACCCCATGGACTGCAGCCGACCAGGCTCCGCCGCCCAAGGGATTTTCCAGGCAAGAGTACTGGAGTGGGCTGCTTTTGGACAGAGGAGCCTGGCAGGCTGCGGTCCATAAGGTTGCAAAGAAAAGGCCACAACTGGAGCGACTTAGCATGCATGCATACCACAGTGAAGGTCAGAAGCAAAGGGAAACTTCCAAGTGAAGCTAAACATTAGAAAACCACAAATGGGTTCCAGCTAAAGTACAGAAGGAACAAATTATCTATGCCTTATTCTCTTCTGTCTCACTGGACATGAAGCAGGCATAAGTGTCTGGTATTCATCTAAGTGGCACAATGAATTATATAGACAAAACCAGTGATTTCAGGAAAGGGAATATTTATTGCATCCTGTAACTGCTAAGAAAGATTTACCATCATGGAAAACTCCAACATGAATGGAACCTTCCAGATCAAGCCTCATTGACCTTCTCCATATTTCCATTCATTAGTCCCAACTAGAGAACCCAGAGTTCATTCAAACTCTTCTTAAACATGATAATTATTGACTAATACATTATTCTCTTAAGCAGCCTCTCAACAACCTGAAGAATATCTCAGGAAATCCATTGCAGATCCTTCAGGCAAGAAAAGACTAGCCTCTGAGACTGGAGAGGATGGACTGCTGTTACTGCAAAGGAGCATTAGAAGGATTTTCAAGTTCTAGATTCCAGCTTCATCAGATTCTGCCCAGATACACTCCTCTCCCGATTTTCAGAATCCCAAATAATGCCTTACTTTACATAAGAGACCTACCAGACTGGGAATTCTAAATGTATTGCAAGCCATCACAGGAATAGACATAGGTTTGGTTTTTAGAACTCTGAAATCTGGGGAACATAGCAGATGTGCTTGAAAACTCAGTTATAATAGTTATGAGTTTTGTTAGTTGAATCACGTTAATGTGTCTGAGTCTAAATTCTACGTTAGTAAAGCAATGCTAATGGTAATTCCCAAGGTTGTGATGGAAAACAGAGGCAAACCTCAGATCCTGACATCTGTATATGTTCTATTTCAATCAAACGAGCTTGATTCCTCATGTAAGATTAGGAACCCCAGCACCCCTGGAACAACCATTCTTCTACATCTACCTTCCCATTAGAGGGACTAGATTTCTCTGCCTTTGATGGCACAGCAGAAGGGCCCTTCGTATGAAATGAGGGAAGCCTAATTCTGAGGCATAAGCTTTGATAGCAAGATTCATAAAATAGAGATAACTCTACCTATTTCACAGGATTGTTGTAAAAGTAACAATACATCTAAGAGAGTGACAATAATTTATATTCATGAGCTCTTTAAAGTCCTAATTCCAATCCCATTTGCTCTTATGATAATGTATGTAAAGTCCAATCATAGAGTCTGATCTCTTCCCCTACCTAATATTCTTTGATCACTATCTTCTGCCTACGAACCTTTGGTTAGGAGGGAGAGAGAGATGCAGATTACTGTTTTTCAAATTGCAGGTAACCAGCTTGAAGTGGGATGTAGCTTGCATTTTAATCTGGAGTGGGATAAGATGGAATGGAAAGGAGTGGCAGCTTAGACTGCATTGCACGTGATTCAGTTCAGTTCAGTTCAGTTCAGTTCAGTTCAGTTGCTCAGTCGTGTCCGACTCTTTGCGACCCCATGAATCGCAGCACGCCAGGCCTCCCTGTCCATCACCATCTCCCGGAGTTCACTCAGACTCACGTTCATCGAGTCTGCGGTGCCATCCAGCCATCTCATCTTCGGTCGTTCCCTTTTCCTCCTGCCCCTAATCCCTCCCAGCATCAGAGTCTTTTCCAATGAGTCAACTCTTTGCATGAGGTGGCCGAAGTACTGGAGTTTCAGCTTTAGCATCATTCCTTCCAAAGAAATCCCAGGGCTGATCTCCTTCAGAATGGACTGGTTGGATCTCCTTGCAGTCCAAGGGACTCTCAAGAGTCTTCTCCAACACCACAGTTCAAAAGCATCAATTCTTCGGCGCTCAGCCTTCTTCACAGTCCAACTCTCACATCCATACATGACCACAGGAAAAACCATAGCCTTGATTAGATGGACGTTAGTCGGCAAAGTGATGTCTGCTTTTGAATATGCTATCTAGGTTGGTCATAACTTTTCTTCCAAGGAGTAAGCGTCTTTTAATTTCATGGCTGCAGTCACTCTCTGCAGTGATTTTGGAACCCCCCAAAATAAAGTCTGACACTGTTTCCACTGTTTCCCCATCTATTTCCCATGAAGTGATGGGACCGGATGCCATGATCTTTGTTTTCTGAATGTTGAGCTTTAAGCCAACTTTTTCACTCTCTTTTCATCAAGAGGCTTTTTAGTTCCTCTTCACTTTCTTCCATAAGGGTGGTGTCATCTGCATATCTGAAGTTATTGATGTTTCTCCCGGCAATCTTGATTCCAGCTTGTGTTTCTTCCAGTCCAGCGTTTCTCATGATGTACTCTGCATATAAGTTAAATAAGCAGAGTGACAATATACAGCATTGACGTACTCCTTTTCCTATTTGGAACCAGTCTGTTGTTCCATGTCCAGTTCTAACTGTTGCTTCCTTACCCGCATACAGATTTCTCAAGAGGCAGGTTAGGTGGTCTGGTATTCCCATCTCTTTCAGAAGGATAAGTATTTTTTCCTGCAACTTTGGATTCATTTGTATGTTTGTAGGATTGTGCCTTTGTACTCACACATAGCTATGGTATATGTGTTGGGTCTTTTTGCAAATGTATTTCCTACTGTGGTCACTGTCTTAAACATGCATATGCTTCTGAATTCTTGGTGTAAAGACTCTCCCCCACCCATGTATCTGATGGGCCTTAATCAGATACCGTGCCTGGGAAGGACATGAGCCCTCCACCTCCACACCGATGAGGAACCACACTGGTGAGCTCATCCCTGAGGCCCAAACTTGGAGGTTCAGGCCTCAGCTTTACCTCACACAAAAAAGAGGTCATCTCTAGGGGAAATTCTGATAAGAAAGACGCAGGCACAGTATGAGAGAAGAGAATGTGACCAGTCACTTTCTGTGGTTACGAGCCTGGCCCTGCCCTCGCTTGTTGAGAGTTAAAAACCCAAGACTAGAAAACAGAGGCAGCACATGCCCCGGGCAGCCTCTCTGAGAAGATGCCTCGTCCTCCTCTCCCGCTGGTGCTCCTCCTCCTCTGCTGCAGAGCCCAGGCTGGTGAGTTGCCCGGCCACTCCTTCTGGAAGCTGCAGGATCAACCCCTAAAACAGGATCTACTCAGAAGATTGCTGACCCTTGAACAGAACCCCAGGCTTTCTTCCCACACCCAGAGTGCAGTTTCCACCTGGGCTGTGCACACCCTCTCTATGCAGCCCATGATCGCTGCCAGGAACAAGGAGCCCACCTTGACTGAGGGAAAGCCCAGAGCAGGGGGCCCGAGGGGTGGTCTTCTCTGTACGGAGTGTGTGACACTGAGCTGAAAGTCCTGTGCTCCCTTCACCTTCTGGCCTTGTAACTTGGCTGCTCTCTGAGCAACCTGGGATATGGAGATGGTGGAGACAGGAACTGGAGAGCTGGTCACGCATGGGGACAAGGAGGGTTGAGTGAGGGCAGAATGGGAGTAGGGGGAAACCTTAGGTGAGCGTGACTGGGAGGCATCTGAGGCCAGCTTGGCTGCTGTGCCTAGAGCAAAGACAGCAGACACCAGAGCCACCCAAGAGGAAGAGGACAGAACTCGGGGCGAGGGCGGGTTCCAAAGACGCCTGCTCCGACTTGAAGCTGGCCGGTGCACACTCTGTGCTCAGGCCCTGGGGTTCTGCATTCCAGGGGAGATCATCGGGGGCACAGAGAGCAAGCCACACTCCCGCCCCTACATGGCCTACCTGGAAATTGTCACCTCGCAGGGGGAGCAGGTGGCTTGTGGTGGTTTCCTGATAAGAAGGGACTTTGTGCTCACGGCTGCGCACTGTGCAGGAAGGTGAGACAATGGGTGCTGTGTACCTCCCCGGGGGAGGACCAGCCAGGGGGGCAACCAGGAACAGCTCCTGGGGCCTGAGGGGGAGCTCCTAGGGCTGGGTCTCCTTAGGGAGAGACAAAACTTGGCCTTAAGGAGATCGTTCTCAGACTGTCCTGACCCTCAGTCACTGTGAGCTCAGCTCCCCTCAGAGGAAAGGGGACCTCATCCCAGTGCCCCTCTTCTAAAAGCAGCTCCCCCTCCCCAACCCCAGCACAAGCGATGTGGACTCACTCTTCAGGGGCCCACCCAGTTCTCGACCACTTCCCTCATGCCCTTTTCAAGAACACTGGCCTTTAGTTCCTGGGACCTGAACCCACCCTTTCCATGGGAGACAGAGAACAGGGTCCACCTGAGACCCCATCCCTCCCCGCTTTCCTTGGATACCTCTACCCTCAGAGAGGTGGCCCTCAGTAGGGCACCTTGACTAGGAAGTACCTACCCTGTCCCCTGGGTCCTCCACGGCCCGCTCACTCCCTGGAGTCCCGGAGGCCCTGGAAATTTTCTCTGTCCCTAGAAAAGCTCTTCCTTGAATAAAGCCTGAGCCCCTCCCATACCACGACTGGCTCAAAAGAGGGAGGTGGGAAGAGATCGCTGACGCTGGGAGAGACTGCACCCCCTTTCTCAGAGTGGGCATGTCTCCGCAGAAGCCCCACCATCAGCATTTCACCTTGGCCGTCTTCTCCCTCACACAGGTCTATCATAGTCACCCTCGGAGCCCATAACATGGAACAGAGAGAAAACACGTGGCAGAGGCTTGAGGTCATAAAACAGTTTCCTTATCCAGCATACGACCCTGCTGGTCTCCACGACATCATGTTACTGAAGGTGCAAATTCTTCTTCCTCTTCCCCACGCCCTGTTCTCCAGAGCTTCCTTCCCTGCTCCCGTTCTCCAGGGCTTCCTTCCCTGCTCCCTGCTCTCTGTTCTCCAGAGCTTCCTTCCCTGCTCCCGTTCTCCAGAGCTTCCTTCCCTGCTCTCTGTTCTCCAGGGCTTCCTTCCCTGCTCCCTGCTCTCTGTTCTCCAGAGCTTCCTTCCCTGCTCTCTGTTCTCCAGAGCTTCCTTCCCTGCTCCCTGCTCTCTGTTCTCCAGAGCTTCCTTCCCTGCTCCCTGCTCCCCGCTCTCTGTTCTCCAGAGCTTCTTCCCCTGCTCCCTGTTCTCCAGGACTTCTCCTGCAGGTCCCACTACCCTCACACTTTCTCAGCCTGCCTCTCACCAGCACCCCTCAGCTCAGCCTCTGGAAGGGGCTTTCATGTGGAGCAGCTGCCCTGTCCCTCCCTGGTTGCCTCCACCCATCCCCAAGCCCATTTCCATCACTGACAGCCCTCATTTCCTTCACAGTTGAAGGAGAAAGCCAACCTGACCCTGGCCGTGGGGACAGTCCCCCTTCCACCCCCTGTCACCTTCATCCATCCCGGGACAATGTGCTGGGTGGCTGGCTGGGGAAAAACAGGTGTGATGGACCCAGCCTCCAGCACTCTGCAAGAGGTGAAGCTGACACTCATGGAGCCCCAGGCCTGCAGCCACTTCCCTGATTTTGACTACAGTCTCCAGCTGTGTGTGGGCAATCCCCAGAGCACAAAATCTGCATTTCAGGTGATTCTCAGACTACGTTCTTCCCCACAAATCACTGTCCAGGGTGCAGACACCTTTGGAAGGAGTTTGCAGTGTCAGCCGGTGACAAAGTGTGAGACCTCAGATCTGAGGAGCTGGGAGTTTCCCTCTGCAGATCCTCTGCCCTCGGCCCCTTGGGGTCTCTGACCAGGGTCTGCTCAGGGTCAAGGGGTGGCTCTCAGGGTCAGGGGGTGCCAGGAAGGAAAGAGAAGAGCATCAGAGACATATCACCTCATGAGGAGCCCGTGTTCCTGAGCCTGATGGCAGGTCTGACCAACTCAGAGTTGGGACCACAGGGAGGAGGGGTGGTTTCCCAGCTCACCTTCTCTCTCTCCCTTCCCTTCTCTGCCCACAGGGAGACTCGGGGGGCCCTCTCCTGTGTGCTGGGGTGGCCCAGGGCATTGTCTCCTATGGACAGTGCTTTGCAAAGCCCCCCGCCGTCTTCACCCGGATCTCCCCTTACCGGCCCTGGATCGATGAGGTCCTGAAAGAGAATTAACCTGGAACCTGGGCCAGCCTGAGGGGAAACCAGAGCCGGACTCCGGCAGGTTCTCAGCGCCACTCACCCTGGATCTGCCTCTGGTTTTCCTCTTAAAACCCCGTTACATCCCTAATGCTCAGGAAGGCCGCTTCAGGTCACAGAATTCCCAATAAATCTCAGTGAACACCCGGCTTCCAGACCTGAGTGTGTGTCTCTTCTCTCTTCTTCTGGCATCAGGCATTCCAGAAGCCTTGAAAGGGGGCAGTGTGGTGTGTGTGAGAGACAGAGAGGATACAGTGAAGAACAATAGGGAGAGAAAGAAGAGAAAGGGGTTCCCTGGAGTGGCAGGACCCCTATGTCCACCTTAAAGAATAGAGTGCAGCAGATCTCCCCTGCCTTCATCATAACTCTGAGTCATCTTGAGGGCTCTTCAGAATCACTATGAACATGCTGAGTTGCAGGGTGTTTAGGGCATCGCTGGCCTCTCCCCTTAGGTGCCGGTCTCAACACGCCCTTCTCCTCCAAGTTCTGAACCAAAGATGTCTCTGGGCTTTTCTAAATGTCCCTCAAGGAAGATGTCATGTTGGTGGGGGTGGGCTGGGGAGGGGTTAGGCTGGGCTTTGTGAAGGAGCTGGGCAGGAATCACCTTCAGCATTTGGTGCACACGGGGCCCTCCTCACTGTCCACCTTGATAAGAGAAGATCTACCATCTGTGCAGCTTAGATGTGCGATGCGGAGAGGATCTTGTGTCGCTGACTTCTGCAAAAGGAATACGTGGAGCTGATAAGTGGAGGGACAGCATCACAAGTCCTGCAGGAACCACAGCCACAAACGGCTGCTCCCAAACACAGTAGCCTGTGTGACCTCCACAGCGCCCAGCACTGTGGGCAACACAGAGGGAGAGGGTCAGTCCCGTGAGGACAGGGGGTCACTAACTCTATATCCTCGCCCAGGAGTAGAGCAGCCTTGATGGGCAGCACGGAGCCTGCCCCCTGAGTTCTGTGTAATGACCTGCTACTGTGGAGCACACCTGAGCCGGGTAATAGGCCCGTCTTTCATGCTGAGTGTCACTGTGAACCCCTGCTTCTGTGTCCTTGGAGACCAGCCCGGAGCCAACAGTCCTGCAGCATCTCCCTGTGGAGCAGATCAGGGACCTGGGAGAGGAGAGGGAGCTGCCACCTGGGTGGGGGGAAGCACTGACCTTGTCCTGCCCTGTGCACCCATGGAGGCCCTGTAAGGCTGCCATCGCCTGGAGGGGTCTTAAGATGGGGCAGGACCAGGAGTCGAGCGGGCTCAGTCTTTCCACTTTCGTGTCCTCAGAGGGACTCTGGGGTGTAACAACGTAGCCCCCAGGCATTGTCTTCAATGGACAAAATACTGTGTGTCACCTCCAGGGGCCTGCACCAAAGTCTCAAGTTTCCTGCCCTGGATAAAGAAAACCACGAAAAGCCTCTGACTGCAGGAACCAGACCATCTTCCCTGGGGCTGATCCAGAATCACACTGCGGGGTTGGGGGTGCCCATAGCTCAATAAACATCTCTCAGCAGAGCTCGAAGGGCTGCTTGCTTATTTATTCACTGACTCCTATTCACAAATGCTCACTGTGTGTTTAGAAAGGCAATGACAGGATTCTGCTGTTTTCTGTTCCTCCTCTCCCCCCTCCCACCATCTCTTCCCCTGAGCCCCATGCAAAGCTGTCACCCAGGTCTGCTTCCCCACACCTGTCTTCCAGGGCCGGCCCTCCCGCCAGGGCTGAAGCTGAGCACCATCAGGGGAAGACATGAACCTCTCGGGTCCTGGGGCTCAGGGTGCATTCCTTAGCTCCCTGCTCTGGGTGCATGGCAGGGAGGAGCGGGTCACACCATGGGTCCCCGACACCAAGAGCATAGCCTGGGGCTGCAATTCCAGGGCAGAGACCCTCTTACTGGGCAGGGGTCTACCTGAGCTGACCTTTAACCCCCACAGCCAGGGGAGCTGACCCAGAGCAGGGATGGGTCTCCGGAGAAGCCCCTCGTTCTCATCCAGACTGAGGTGAGGTGAAGTCGCTCAGTCGTGTCCGACTCTTTGCGATCCCGTGGACTGTAACCTACTAGGCTTCTCTATCCATGGGATTCTCCAGGCAAGAACACTGGAGTGGGTTGCCATTTCCTTCACCAGGGGATATTCCCGACCCAGGGATTGAACCCGGGTCTCCCGCATTGGAGGCAGACACTTTAACCTCTGAGCCACCAGGGAAGCCCCATCCAGACTGAGTAGGAGTGTTATTACATGTAACTCTAGAACATCAGTCATTTTGTTTCTAGACATGAAACAAATGCTCTGCTCTGCTCAGTGGAGCATACTCGCCCCCTGGGGGTGGGGGCAGCAGGGAGGGAAGAGAAGGAAAAGGGCAGCTTTATTTTTTTACTCTTAATGTGCTGTGCTGTGCTTAGTCACTCAGTTGCTCAGTCGTGTCCGACTCTTTGCGAACCCATAAACTGTAGCCTGCCAGGCTCCTCTGTCCATGGGATTCTCCAGGCAAGAATATTGGAGTGAATAGCTTTCCCTTCTCCAGGGGATCTTCCCAACCCAGGGACTGAACCCAAGTCTCACCACTTTACAGGTGGATTCCATACCAGCTGAGCTACCAGGTAAGCCCACTCTTAATACAGCAGGTAGAAATATCACTGCACACGCTCAGATGGTAGGAACACCCATTTGAAAGGCAATTAGAATCTGACTCTAAACACTCACCCATTGGATGGGCCAGAAACAGGCTCCTGTCATGGCGGCAAGCTCCTGCCTGTGCAAACCACACAGCAGTCAGGGAGGCCCGCGTGGTCTGGACAAATGGGGAAGCACCTCTGCTCTTAGGCCGTCACGGTTGCTGCTGCTCCACAGGGTCCAAGACAACCTAGACTTTTCATCCTTGGGAAGGTCTTGGTTTGGAGAGTATGTGATTTTTTCTGGGCAAGGATCTCCCTGTCCTGGTCTGCCCTTGCCAGACACTTCCATCTGCCATCCTTCCAGGGTCTTGACTGTGGTGCTGAGCTGCCTGGGAGCTGAGCCTGAGTTCGAGCCCTTGGCTGGTGCTGCCCTACCCCTACACACAGCTCTGTGCTTCTCTGGGGCATGTGTCAACACTCTGGGATACGGTTACCCTAAAGGCAGGCCCTTTCCCCTCTGGCTGTGCACAAATCAGGCAGCAACACAATCTCCTAGTGACCTGGGGCACATTTACAAAGGAAGAGTGGTGATGACGCAGCTTCTGATTTGGAGCTGAAAAAATCCCAAGATTTACTAGGGACCCAGCTCCTTGATTGAAAATCACACAAGAGGAAAACAAAGAAACAAAAACGTACTGTTTAAAAAATGAGCCTAGCCACATACATATTCAGCTCAAGTATAACATTTACCTTGAGGAAATGGTTCTGTGGTTTGAAAAAGTTTAAGAATATTTGTTGCAGACTCTCATCCTCCTTCGAGAGATGAGGGAGACAGTCCCAGGAGGGACAGTGAGCGCCCACAGAGTTAGAATGGAGCCTGGGCTCAGCCAGGGCCCCTGAGAGTCAGGCCACCAAGGGGACTTCCATGTTTTCTAACCCTGCCTGCTGATGACTTCCTGCCATCCCTGGACAAGACAGGAGCCTCTGCTCAGATACCTCCCTCCGTGCACAGCGAGTCCCTGGGCTCCCATGGCAGCTATTCTCTGACAAGTACTCAGACAGCGTCCTGGTGAGCTGTTCTGTCTGCTCATGGGGACAATCAGATGAAGGTGGGTAAGCGCCTAAAACGTGCTGATTTCTTCAAATCTTCTGGTCTGTGGAAATATCCGTCATCCCCTACTTTTCCGGAAACAGCCCTTAACTTCTTTCAAGATCTTTGCAATGGAAATAAGAAATAAAATAAAATATCCCTGGACTTCCCTGGTGGCTCAGTGGATAAGAATCTGCCTTCTAATGCAGGGGGCATGAGTTCGATCCTTGATCTGGGAAGATTGTGCGTGATTCAGAACAAGTAAGCTTGTGCAGGACAGCTGCTGAGCCTGCGTGCTGTAACTGCTGAGGCCTATATGCCTAGAGCCTGTGTTCTGCAGCAAGCGTAGCCACCACAGTGAGAAGCCTGCGCACCTGAACGAAGAACAGCCACTCTAGAGAAAGCCCCCTTGGAGCAATGAAGACCCTGCACAGCCAGAAACAAAGAAAGAAATGAATACAATTGTTAAAATATCTGTAATGACCTCCAGTGAAACGCCTGTACTGACCAAGACCTCTCCCACTACTTTCCCCCTACTTGTGCAGGACAGCTGCTGAGCCTGCGTGCTGTAACTGCTGAGGCCTATATGCCTAGAGCCTGTGTTCTGCAGCAAGCGTAGCCACCACAGTGAGAAGCCTGCGCACCTGAACGAAGAACAGCCACTCTAGAGAAAGCCCCCTTGGAGCAATGAAGACCCTGCACAGCCAGAAACAAAGAAAGAAATGAATACAATTGTTAAAATATCTGTAATGACCTCCAGTGAAACGCCTGTACTGACCAAGACCTCTCCCACTACTTTCCCCCTCCCAGACTCACAAGAAGATTCAGTTCCCAATATACCTGGGGGGAGAGAACCACCAGGCCAGCTCTGGGGACAGGGAAGGCAATGGCACCCCACCCCAGTACTCTTGCCTGGAAAATCCAATGAACGGAGGAGCCTGGTGGGCTGCAGTCCATGGGGTCGCTAAGAGTCAGATACGACTGAGCGACTTCACTTTCACTTTTCACTTTCATGCACTGGAGAAGGAAATGGCAACCCACTCCAGTGTTCTTGCCTGGAGAATCCCAGGGACGGGGGAGCCTGATGGGCTGCCGTCTATGGGGTCGCACAGAGTTGGACATGACTGAAGCGACTTAGCAGCAGCAGCAGCAGCTCTGGGGATGATGGACCTGAAAGGTCAAGCCCTTGCTAGTCTCTTTTGGGAATGTGCTTTGGAACAGGAATGGCTCTGCCTTCTCTGCCCATGACCTTGCTGCTGTTGGTACCACAGTGGTCTTGCAGGGTTTATTTCCTGTCTCTGTATCCCACACAACACAACTTTTGGCCAACAAATGTTTTACTGTGGGAGAACGTTGAAGCCATGAGTTCATGTCCCATATCACCCAGAAACAGCTGGCCCGAGAATCGTGTAAGACTTAGTAATGTAGACAGTGGAAAGACAACTGCCTTCAAGACTGAGATGCTGTCTTTCAGGATGTGGTATATGCTTTAGGCCAGCAGTGAGTATAGGGTGTTGTTTCTCTCCTAGCCAAAATACATGCTTCTAGAGACAGCGAAGTGACCTCAGGGTTGGCTCTCATTCCTAATATTGCACCTATTAACTCAGCCTCAGAAGGTTTGCTTCTGTCTCTGTGACCTTGGACTCTTCTGATTTTTAGAGGCCTTAATTTGTAGGAGAGCAATCAACAGACAGATAAACTTACTATGCAAGTTAGGTGGGTGATCCTAATTGCCAGGGGAAGATGAGATTCCCTGTGTTACATCTTGGTAACTTGGTATTTCCATTCCTGTTAGTGATGGTCAGTGAAAGGCTACTTTAGCCACATAAACATAAGACCACTAAAATCCTTCAAGAATAAAGCATCCCAGTTGCTGAGATACTTGAGATAAGATCCCTCTGTGTGCTTCTCAGATGATAAAATTCCTGTCCTTGTAATGACCTCCCAGTCTCCTTGGTCAAGGACCCTTTCAAATTTCCTGGAGAAAGAGATGTGTATGTGTGTGTGTGTGTGTGTGTGTGTGTGTGTGTTTGTGTATCCATCTGGTCTAATGTGTTACTTAAGACCTTTGTTTTCTTATTTATTTTTTATCTGAATGATCTGTCCGTTGAAGTAACTGGGGTGTTAAAGTCCCATATTTTTACTGCATTACCATCAATTTCTCCCTTTATGCTTGTTAATACTTATGTTTTTAGGTGCTCCTATGTTGGTTGTGTATATATCTGAAATTGATATATCTTCTACCTGGATCGATCCCTTGATCATTATGTAATGTTCTTATTTGTCTCTTGTCACAGTCTTTGTTTTACAGCCCTTTTGTCTGATACAAGTATTGCTACCCTGCTTTAATTTTGTTTCCATTTGCTTGGAATACTTTTTCTACCCCCTTATTTTCAGTCTGTGTGTATCTTTAGATCTGAAGTGAGTCTCTTGTACGCAGCATATGTATGAATCTTGTTTCTACATCCATTTAGGTATTCCACGCCTTTTAATTGGCTCAGTTAGTCCATTTATATTTAAAGTAGTTATTGATAGGTATGTACTTTTTGCCATTTTGTTCATTGTTTTCCAGTTGTTTTCGTGCTTCTTTTTTTGTTTCTTCTTTTGCTCTCTTCCTTTGTGATTTGATGACTTTCCTTAGTCATTTGGATTCTTTTCTCTTTTTTTTCTTGTGTGTATCTAGTATAGATTTTGGATGTGTGCTTACCAGCAGGCTTATATATATATATCAATATATATACATCAGTATTCTATAACTGTAATTATTTTCAATTGTTGGCCTCTTAAGTTTAACACATCCTTACTACTGCATTTTTATCCCTCTCATTGTTCATTTTTTTGACATTGTATTTTATGGCTTTTTATTTCAAGTATTCATTAACTACCTATTGTGGATATAGATGATTTTACTACTTTCATCTTTTAACTTTCTTACTAGCTTTATAAGTGGTTGATGGCTACCCTGAAAGTTGTTGCTGTTCATTTGCTCACTCATGTCCAACTCTGCGATCTCATGGACTGCCGCATGCCAGGCTTCCCTGTCCTTCACTCTCTCCCAGACAAATATACCTTCATTTTTCCTATTGGCCTTTAAGTTTAACACATCCTTACTACTGCATTTTTATCCCTCTCATTGTTCATTTTTTTGACATTGTATTTTATGGCTTTTTATTTCAAGTATTCATTAACTACCTATTGTGGATATAGATGATTTTACTACTTTCATCTTTTAACTTTCTTACTAGCTTTATAAGTGGTTGATGGCTACCCTGAAAGTTGTTGCTGTTCATTTGCTCACTCATGTCCAACTCTGCGATCTCATGGACTGCTGCATGCCAGGCTTCCCTGTCCTTCACTCTCTCCCAGACAAATATACCTTCATTTTTCCTTACCAGTGAGACTTTTTCTTTGATAATTTTCATACTTCTAGTTGTGGTATTTTCTTTTTCATTTAGGGAAGACCATATAACGTTTCTTATAAGGCTGTCTTTGTGTTGCTGAACTCCTGGCTTTTGCTTATTGTAAAACTTAAGCTTACACCTTCAAATATAGCCTGCCCAGTGGAGTACTCTTGGTTATAAGAATTTTTTGCCTTTCATCACTGGAAACATATCATGCCACTCCCTTCTGGTTTGCAAATTTTTTATTGAAAAGTCTGCTGGTAGCTGGTAGTTCCCCTATACATAACTTTTTGCTTTTCCTTTACTGATTAATGCTCATATTAATATAAAATTAATATTTAATTTTTGCCATTTCAATTACAGTGTCTTAGTGTGGTCATCTTTTTGTTTATCCTGTTTGGGACTGTCTGTGTTTCCTGAACCTGGATATTTCTTTCTTTTCCTATGTTAGGGAAGTTTTCAGCTATTATGTCTTCAAATATGGTGTCTAACCCTTTTCTTCTCTCTTCTTCTGGGACTCCTATACTGTGAATATCAGCACTGATATTATCTCAGAGTTCTCTTAAATTGTTCTCATTAAAAACATTCTTTCTGTCTCTCTCTCTTTTTTTTCTGTTCAGGCTGAGTGATTTCTGCTGCTCTCTCTTCTATTTTGCTGATCCACTCCACTGTATCATCTAATCTACTATTGATTCCTTCTAGTGTATTTTAAATTTCAGTTATTGTATTCTTCAATTCTG
>SJYC01035074.1:0-29996 GCA_006408675.1 Madoqua kirkii
GACCTCTAATTTCATGAAGGGATTTATCCACATTTTTTATTATTATGGTTTTATTTCATACATTTGTGTCTCATATTTTCACTTACTCAGGTGGTTTATGTGATGTATGACTAATTTATTGCTCTGATATCATTTATTAAAAAGTACTACTTTCACCCAGTATTTTTTTTTAATGTCACCTCAGTGTAAACTGCATTTTGATATGTACTTGGGAATGTTTCTGGATTTTCTATTCTTTTTCTTTGGTCTGTATGTCTGATCATGAGTGGGCAACACACTGTTTTCAGAAATACATCTTATGGGATGTTTTTAATATCTAACTAGTTATTCCTTCATGCTATCTTCCAAATAAAATTTAGACATTAGTTAGAACTTCCTAACACTAGGGGAAAAAAAATTTTTTTTTAATTGGAATCACATTTTTATATTAACTTTGGGAGAATCAGTGTATTTTTGGTGTGATTCTACCCTATCAGAGAACTGACTATCTTGTCTTTCTAAAGTCTGTTTTTATATTTTTCAAGAATTCTTTAACATTTTGCTCAAATAGTGTTTCACAATTCTGGTTATGTTTTTCCCAAGCTCTTTATGTTTTTTGTTGCTGCTGTGACAGATTATCTTTCCAAATGTACCTTCAAACTGGTTGTTGGTCATATATGTGAAGTCTATGGATCTCCTTTTACTTTTGAAATAATCTCAGGCTTATGGAAAAGTAGCAATTATAATACAAAAAACTTTTATTTTCCTGAACCATTTGAGAGTAAAGTTACTGACATGGTGTTCCATCAGTTCTCAAAAACTTTAGAGGGCAATTTCTACAAACAAGGAAATGCTTATGTGACCACAATTCAACCATCAAATCCGGGAAATTAACATTGATGCCACCAATACCGTCTAATCTTCAGACAGTAAGAAACTGGGTCACTTGCCTTAATATGTTTCATTATTTGATTAGTCCCCACAGAGATTTATAAAACAGATCTCTTACTCATCTTCTCCAAGTGCATCCCCTGCTCTCCCCGCCCAGGCTCTGGTGATCCACGTCAGGCAGCCGCTTCAAAGCAGTGCCTGCCTCGCCCCATTTGTCCCGCTCTGACACATCCCACCAGACTGTCCTCTCTGTTGGAGTCCCTGAATCCTCCTTGAGCTCCTTTAGCACCTACTGGTCAACCCTGTGTAAGCACCCTCCCCACAGCCCTTGGATGTTCACTCCCCACGTAGTAGCAGTACTGAAAGACGCTCAGTCGTGTCTGACTCTGTGACCCCGTGGACTGTAGCCCGCCAGGCTCCCCTGTCCATGGGATTCTCCAGGCAAGAATACTGGAGTGGGTTGCCATGCCCTTCTGCATTCCCTACGGAAGGCAACATTCCTCACTTCACTTGCATTCTGATCTCTCATCCAGGTCATCCAGTGCAGGGTGTCCAAGCCCATGTGGGATGAGGACACCGCTTGGTTCACCGTGACGCTCTTGCCAGAATCGCTGTTGACCACGGGCTTTGTTTCTTTAACTAAGGCGTTGTTGCTTTTTAAGAGGCTTGGGATCAAGATGTTTAGAAACAACAATTGTTTTGATTCCATGACTTCCCCCATTTTCATGATGGGGATGTGACTGCCGCTGCATATCTCCATCCCACAGGCTCTTCCTACATGGCTGCAGCAAAGGAGGTCTAGGGCCCTCCTTTTATAATCCGGGTGAGGGGAGCTCTTGATTGCTTTAAGCAGTGGAATACGGTAGAATAGGTGCCATATGACGTCAAAATCTAGGTAATGAAAAAAAACACAGCTTCTGGATGGCTCACTTTTTAGGAGATGCTCATTCTGGGGAAACCAACCACTGAGGGAGCCAAAGAATCCCATGAAGTGAGACAACTTGAGGGGTTCTTGTGGAGAAAAACCAATGTGCCAAGTGGATAGCCAGCACCAACCACTGGGCATGTGTGAGCAATCCTTCAAGCGATTTAGCCTCTAGGCTTCGAGCAGCCCTGATACCAAGGTGAGTAGAGGGATGTCATCCACACTGTACCTGGACCAAAATGCAGATGGGTAAAGCAATGTTGCTGCTGTTTTAAACCATTGAGTCCTTTAGTAAGTGGAATAAGCCCTCTTCAGCATCACTTTCACACCATTATGTCTATTCCACACTGTGGATCTTGCCTTTATAGTCTGATCATCTCTACATGAAGCAAGGAATCTCATCTCCAATATTTCTCACATTCTTGGTGAAGAAGGGGTCTAATACACAACCACCCTGGTGATCTAAAATGAACCATGCAAAGACTTTCTTTGATCTATCATCATGAGGCCCAGGTTTCTGGGACTCAGGCACCTGAGGGCTTAAGGACTAGCTGACGCAACCACCCCCCGACCCCCCACCCCACCCAATGGATGAAAACTTACCAGAGGCTTTAATTAAATTAAAAAAACAGTCCACTCTGACTATAAAAAAGTGGTTTGAGGCTTTCAGATAAGGCTCACATGACAAAGGCCAGAACATGGAAGGGGGCGACTCAGGGTTAAAAGACCAGAAGGAAGCAGCAGCCGCTCAGATCTGGGCAGTCTTCCTAGAGAGATGGTCCTATTCTTGCTCTTGGTGGCCCTTCTGTCCCCTACTGGGGAGGCAGGTGAGTGACGGTCCGACTCTCAGAGGCCCATTCCTACCCCCCATGGACAAATCTGCTCAGACGCTACACTCATGCACAGCCTGGGCCTGGTCCATCTAAGAAAATTTCTGAACTCAGGGAAACCTTGATCTCATCTCCCCTGTTCAAACTTTGGCTCTATGAACACAGCGGGCAGGCTGGAATCTTTCTTTCAGGGAAAATCATTGGGGGCCACGAGGCCAAGCCACACTCCCGTCCCTACATGGCGTTTCTTCGAGTCAAGATTTCAGGGAAACTTTACAGATGTGGGGGTTTCCTCGTGCGTGAGGACTTCGTGCTGACAGCAGCTCATTGCCTGAAAAGGTGAGGAGCAATGCTGGGCCCCCATCCCTCTGCTGAGCCCTCCCAGGGAACCCTCTTAGGAGCTGCAGGCCTGTGCCACCAGGTAACATAGGAAGCTATTCAGACACTGGGGAGAGAGGGACAGGTCAATGCCAGTAGCGCCTGGAGAGAAGGGACTGATCAAACCTGGAACATAAGGAAACCAAGGTTGTGGCTTGGAGCCCACAGTGCAAATGTGAGAAATTCATGTTTTCCTTAGAGACAGTCAAACTCGAGCAGGACTGAACACCTTCCGTGGACTGCAGGAACTGCCACCCTGCCCAGGCTGCCAGGGAGCAGACAGGTAAGAGATGCTCAGCCTCAGGGCCCACCGCCTAGAATTTCGTCACACCCTCCCCCTGCCCCGCCCCAAGTTTTGCCCTGTCCCAAGCGTGCTCTTTCCTCCCGGCTCCTGGACCGTTTCTCCTGTGACAACCCCTCCCTTTCTGCTCTCTGTGCAGCTCAATCAAGGTCATCCTGGGGGCCCACAACATCATGGACCAAGAGAGGACCCAGCAGGTCATCCCAGTGAGAAGAGCCATCCTCCACCCTAAGTATAATTATCAGGCTAGGGACAACGACATCATGTTACTGCAGGTGGGACACGTGGCTGCACTGACTCCAGGACACTTCCTTCCTGGGGTTCTGCAGCCCCCATGACTTCATTCCAGACCCTGCAGGTCTGGAGACTGCAGGATAGTCGTGGGGTTGCCTTCTGTCCCAGGGCTGTGAAGAAGGCAACCCCACGACTGTCCTGCAGTCTCTGCGGGCCATCATTAGGTAAGAATGCCTTTCCTCTGCTTTCAGCTGAGGAGGAAGGTGAAAATGACCACCGCTGTGAGCACCATCAGTCTGCCAAGGGACAGGGATATGGTGACTCCAGGGATGCTATGCAGTGTGGCTGGCTGGGGGTGTCTTGGCGTGAATATGTCCCTCCCAGATAAACTACAGGAGGTAGAGCTTGAAGTCCAAAAGGCCAAGAAATGCACCTCTCTCTACCCAAATTATAGTACCACCACCCAGATATGTGCAGGGGACCCGAGAGAGAGCAAGAGTTCCTTTAAGGTGAGCTCCCCAGTGTTATCCATGCAAAGCATTGGTCTCTGGATCTGGGGCCATGGGAAGGAGCTCTGTCCTGTGTCCCCAGCCTGTCCTCCTGTCCAGTCTCTGTCCTGTATCCCTGGGGGATGGACATCACCTCAAAGACACATATGGGCAGAGGCTTCTTGTGGGAGGAGGCAGATTGTCAGGGCCAGATTGAAACCTCAGGACCAACAAAACTCTTGTATCAGCCAAGGCCCCTAACAGAGACCACTCACCCCAGGGTAGTAGGGAGAACAGATCCGAAGAAGGTGAGCTCAGCCCTTGCTCTCTCTGCCCATAGGGTGACTCCGGGGGCCCACTCGTGTGTAATGGTGTGGCCCAGGGCATTGCGTCCTATGGACAAAAGGGTGGGACACCTCCAAGGGTCCTCACCAGAATCTCAAGCTTTCTGCCTTGGATCCAAAAAGCAATGAAAGAGTACGAACTTCAGGGACCAGACTGAGATTTCTCCAAGGACTGATATGTCCATCTTCCCTGGGATGGAGGCACTGGGCAAAGTGATTAGAAGCTAGGCTGTCTGAAACTTAATAAACTTTCATCTCTTGAGCAGATATCACCGATTCCTCCTTTATTCACACATTCGTTAGGTACCTGCTATGTCAGGGAAACATCTGTTCACTGCGGCAGTGACAGCCAGCTCCCTCCAGTCACACGTCCCCAGTGCCAGCTCCCTCTCCAGGCTGCCCGTGAGCTCCACCAGAGAAGGGAGCCCTCTCAGGAATACACGACCCCCTTCTTGACAATCCTCATGTCTCACCCATTAGCCTTCTTCCTCGTCCAAACCTACTCCCCTCCCCCCCATCCCAGTGCCTGGGGGAAACAAGAGAAGCCAGATTTGGAAGGAGGGCCACATGAGGTTGAGGGTTGAGGCAGGGGGGCACTTGTCCACCCTCACAGAAATGGGACAGGTTTACAACGGTATAGCTCACCCCATGCAGTGTTCCCTCCCTGCATCAGAGCAGGCAGAGCTCAGAAGCCTGAGAAAGTTTTAGGAGGCCTTCAGGATTCCCACGCCCAGCTTGCGTGCCTGTCACAGCCCTGTCTTGGAGTCCTGGGCTAAGGGCCCTGTGCAGCCTATGGTGTCCTGAGGGCACATCCTCCTTCAGCCCCAAGTGACCGTGAGGGAGCTCTTCCACCTTGAACTGAGCTAGCCACTCCCCACCTTCATCATTCCCACATGTGTTTGTATATAAATATATTTATCACCAAAGGAAACTCACTCTAAAGAAAATCATTGGTTTCAAGGTATCCTAAAATTTCAAAGAGTATCTATAGCCTATAGTTATTGGGTACATTTCTTCATATATATACATTTTTTTATCAATTGCTGAAGTTTTGATGCAAGGTTCAGAAAAGCAACCTTAGTTTTAAGACATGCAGCTTAGCGAGGGCTTAAGAGAAGTGCTTTGCTGAACATTTGAATGGAGAGTGAGCTTCAACTATTGAAAAATGTGTTCTGGGAGAAAGTAATACATATTCATCAAAATATATTCCTCATAAATGGAACATATTCAACATGGTGCGTGCAAGTGTGTAAAGTTACTGCAGTCGTGTCAGAATCTTTGTGACCCTATGGACTGTCGCCCTCAAGGCTCCTCTGTGCATTCATCTTAGAAAGACAACTAAATACAGAACATGTGGATAAGAAAAGTAATGAAGTGCAGTTCGACCAGCCCCACATCAACATTAACGCTTAAGTGTATTTCCTTCCACGATTTTCCTATTTATTCATAAGATGCTCCCGCTTCAACGCCCTTGGGATTGGGTTGTTTAGAGCTCCTCATGCCATCCTTTCCATTCTTCTTTCTTCTGTCCTCACACTGGTGAGAGTGTTGGGGTCATCTGCACATGTTTAGGATGGCCTGGCCCAGAGACATCTGAGACGGGGCTGTCTGAACTCTGGACAGAGAATACTTAGTGGGGAGTAAGGATTAGATGGCAGGCATTTGCTTCCCCTTCCCCACTCACTAGTCACCAGCATTGCTGGAGAGGAAGCCCCTCCTGACTCACAAACACCCTGATTTGGGTGGGACAGCCCCCCAGTGAGCTTGAGGGGTGCTGGATACATCAGTTCAAACCAATCCTGTCCCTCACTGCCGAAGGACCCGGTGATGGTTTGTTCTGTTTCAATGAATATCAAGTCCAGGACTTTCATTCAAAATTTTCATATGAGAAAAGCTCTCTTTGTTACAGAATACTTATATTTAAACAAGAGATTTTAACACTCCAAAAATGTGAGGTTGGAACCCTGCAATAGGAAATGGGGTTGCTGTTTGGGCCATGTGGGTGAGTCCAGGTCTCTGCTCCTACAGCAAATGCAGTCTCTGCTTCACCCTTGGCCCCAAGCAGAGCCCCACGCCGCAGTCCTCACGCCCGTGTCCTCTGCCCGCAGATTCGAGGTCTCCTCCAGCCCCTGAGCTTCCCAAGCACAGGAGCCATGTCACTGTATGCCTGACCTGCCCCTATTGGGTAGTTCTAAATGCTTTCCCCAGAATCAAAGACCCAAGAGGGGAGACATGAAGACGCTCGTGATTCAGTCCCTGAGGGCCTCTGGGGATCCGGCTCCTCCCCGGGCTGCAACACAGCCTGCGCTCTCTGGCTGTTCCCCTTGCTCTGAGACTCAGCAGTGGGAGTGCAAGTGTGGTGCCTGCCGCTCTCACCTACCCCGCAGCAGAGAACAGGGGCCCCCGTGGCATGCTCACACCCAGCTGGGGGCAGCACAGCTCTGGGCGGTCTGTGGGGGCACTGAGCCTCCCCTGCTTCCTTCCCCTGTGCTTTGTGTCTGGAAGGAAGAAAGCCCAGCAGCTCTGACCTGGGCAAATCTTCTGGAGGATGCAGCTACTCCTGCTCCTGATGGTGGCCTTTCTTCTGCCTCCCGGGCTGGGACATGTGAGTGACCGTCCCCATTCCTGACAGGGTAGCCCATCTCACTAAACCTCCCGCAGTCCTGGCCTTTCTGCTCAGCTCCAATTTCTGAACCAGCCTCCATCCCAACTGAGATTACAAGTTCGATGCTGCATAGACATTCAGCAAGGATGGATGGTAGGAAGCAAGCTTTCACTAAAAGCTTTTGTAGCTCTTAGCCTCTCTCTCAGCACCAGTAAAGTGGGTTGTGCATTTGGTGGAGGATGTGAAGCTATCATACACAAGTAAGAAAATTCCTCA
This sequence comes from Madoqua kirkii, assembly GCA_006408675.1. Taxonomy (NCBI): domain Eukaryota; kingdom Metazoa; phylum Chordata; class Mammalia; order Artiodactyla; family Bovidae; genus Madoqua; species Madoqua kirkii. The sequence goes on from SJYC01035074.1 coordinate 7,252, forward strand.
CTCCAGCCAGGAAAGGACACCTCAGATAAACCATCCACAGTGCGGGAGTTGTCAGTGGACCCGGCTTAAGAACCAGAGAACCTTGTCAGTTTCCCCGCCCTTCCACCCTGCCCAGGAGAGGAGCCCAGGGTGTGACTGGTCAGAAATGGATAAGAAAATTCCTCACTCCAGCCAGGAAAGGACACCTCAGATAAACCATCCACAGTGCGGGAGTTGTCAGTGGACCCGGCTTAAGAACCAGAGAACCTTGTCAGTTTCCCCGCCCTTCCACCCTGCCCAGGAGAGGAGCCCAGGGTGTGACTGGTCAGAAATGGCTAGATGGCAGCACCCAGCGCTCTCTGGGTGTCGCTACTCTTCCCCAGGCCCCAGGCTGTCCATTTTCCGCCCTACTGTCTTGGGCAGTGTCCTCCCCCATCCCTGTGGTCCTAAATCCCACCAGTACTATCCCCACCAAACCTCAGCCAGAAGCTAATTGGAGGCCATTCACATGTCTAGTCAACAGATGTTTCCTGAGATCCTGGGATGCATTATGCCCTAGGACATGAGGATTTTAGAAAATCCAACTCCATAAACCCATGGGTGGATTATTAGAAAATGGCACCAAGCAGGATGTTAGCAGAGGCTCAGAGGGGTCCAGGAGACTCCATGAGAATGAGGGCTCATCAGGGGGTCCCATCCATGATCTTCTGGGCTCCACCCCCTGAAAGGCAGTCTCTGGCCCCTCCATATGTGTGTGATTCAGGATGTGGAGAACAATACTGAGGTTTGGGTTTCAGAAAAAGTTATCCCACTGCTGTGAGAACCCGGGGGACTCTCCCCTCACGTCTGTTGGACACTGTTGACTCACCTTGACTGCAAGCTTCTTGAATCTCCCTTCTAACCATAGCCTCTCCCATCTCCCCATCTTTCAGCCTTTTCTTTCAGAGGAGATCACTGGGGGCCATGAGGCCAAGCCCCACTCCCGCCCCTACATGGCTTTGGTTCAGTTTCTGAATGAGAAGAGTTGGAAGAGGTGTGGCGGTGTTCTCATACAAATGGACTTTGTTCTGACGGCTGCTCACTGTAGAGGAAGGTGAGGGACAGTAACCAGACTACCCTACTTGAGGCCTGGACAAGGACCCGTCCTCTCCCCAGGAGCTGAGCCCAGGGGTACCCTCCTTCACTCCAGGAGCCTGGAAATCAGGACCACAAGAGCTCATCAAATAAGCCATCTTATGAGCAGGACTAAGGTGATGAAAAGCTGAGAAACAGGACAAGTAAAGTTTTGAGGTCAGTGGGTCAGAGGTGAGAACAAGAGGCAGGGTTGGGAAGGGTCAATCCACAATGGCCAAAGAAAGCATCAGAGAAGGATGAGAGTGTGCACTGAGAGCCAAAACCCAAACTCAGAGTCACTTCACAGTATTGCTGAGAAAGCTCCCGGGAGCCCAGCTCTCATGTCCCTGACAAGCATGGGGCCGTCACTCAGCCCAGGACCGTCTGTCACCTCAGTCCCCCTTCAGCTGCTGCCCTGCCCTGGTGTCAGCTGCCTGTCACAGCTCCTGGGCTGTATCTCCAGTGACCACATGATCCCCACACCCCTCCTCTGCTCTCCGTGCAGCTCAATCAACGTCACCCTGGGCGCCCACAACATCAAACAGCAGGAGAGGACCCAGCAGGTCATCCGGGTGTGAAGAGCCATCCACCACCCAGACTTTAACCCTAAGACCTTCTCCAACGACATCATGTTACTGCAGGCAAGGAAAACTCCCCACTGGCCCTGCCCTCCTGGGATCAGATCATTGCCCTCCTTGGATCTCCTGCCTCTTTCTGTCTTCCCATCCTGGCCACCTGACCAGTCTCGGGGGAGAGGTGAGAGATGGGGGTCCATGCAGCCTCATCATGGCATCCAGGCCAGAGGACCACCAGCTGAGCCAGACTCTTGTCTCTGCCCATCAGCTGGAGAGAAAGGCCAAGCAGACGTCAGCTGTGAAGCCCCTTAGTCTGCCCAAGGCTAAGGCCCGGGTGAAGCCAGGACAGGTGTGCAGTCTGGCCAGCTGGGGGCAGGTGGCCCCGGGCACTCTAGCCACCACCCTGCAGAAGGCAGAGCTGACGGTGCAGGAGGATCAGGTGTGCAAATCCCTCTACCCCAGGCACACATTTCCCGCATTTGAGCACACAGACCCGAGGAGAGCAACTTGGGGAGGTATGGGTAGGGTAGAGGCCCTATCTTCAGCTGAGAATTTCGGCTGCCTGGTCCTTGAATCCAGTGTTTTGCCTTTTTATTTCCCTAGTGTGTCAGGAAGCATCAGTCATCCCACAGCTTTCTTATCACCAGAGTTTCCAGGAGAAAACTGACAGAAAGGTAGACTGGAGTCCAGCTGCTAAGAACAGTCAGAGTCAGGCTGGAGCCCCAGGACCAGGAAGTGACCAGGCCTCCCTGGGCCTGGGTCTTCCCCACAGCCCCTGGCTGAGACCACCCAGCCCGGGCGGCAGGGAAGACAGAGCAAGGAGGCCTGCTCAGCCCTTATGTCTCTGCCCACAGGGTGACTCCGGTGGACCCCTCGTGTGTAAAAATGTGGTCCATGGTACTTTCTCCTATGGAAAGGTGAATGGGACACCTCCAGGAGTCTTCACCCAGGTCTCACACTTCCTGCCCTGGATAAAGAGAACAATGAAGCACCTCTAACAGCAGCTTGAGACCGACCTTTCTCTGCACTGACCACTGTCCTGGGGCAGCACCAAGAATCCCATAGGGATTGGCAGTGGGATCACAGGGCCACAATAAATGGGATCTCTAAAGCGATGGTGACTGAATTCCTATTTATTCGTGGAACCACCTCAATACATAACCACGCTGCTCCAGGACACCCTCTGCTGTCAGTTCTGGTTTTACTTCCTCCTTCCTCCCTAGCCCTCTGTTGCTATTAAGTCACTAAGTCATGTCCCACTCTTTGCGACCCCATGGACTGTGGCCTGCCAGGCTCCTCTGTCCATGGGATTTTCCAGGCACAAACACTGGAGTGGGTCACCATTTCCTTCTCCAGGGGATCTTCCTGACTGGGGGATCAAACCCTCATCTCTTGCATCTCCTGCTTGGCAGGTGAAGTCTTTACCATTAAGCCACCCTTGGCCTTGCTCCTCCCTACATCTTATGCCGTCTGTATAGAATCTCATTGATTCCTCAACCACGTCACTTTGGTGCTTAGCCTTCTGCCAGGGATGAATCTAAAGGACAATTCATTAAAAAGGATAAATTCTCCCCAAAATGGTCCTCTCTGGGTGTTAGAAATTTCTTACCCCTCTAAGCCAAACACTGTCACCAACCCCTCAACAATTTAGCAAAGAACAGGTCAGAGGAAGGAGAATAACTCCAGGGACCTAGCAGGTCAGGGGCCATGCCATGGGCACTCAGATTCCTGTTTCCAGAGCCTGTCTCTCTCGTATGAGGGCAGGCTGCTCCCATACTGGAACTGTCTAGAGCTAAGGAGGTTGAGTGCCTGTTACAGCTCTGTCTTGGAGTCCTTGGCCCAGGGCCCTGTGCAACCTCTGGTGTCCTGAGGGCACATCCTCCTTCAGTACCAAGTGACCTTGAGGGAACTCTTCCTCTGTGGGCTGAGCCAGCTGCTTCCACCTCCAGCATTCCTACATGTGTGTATATTTATCTCTAAAGGAAAGTCATTGTTAAAAAATTTTTGATTCAAGGTGTCCTAATGTTTCAAAGTTGTCCCATACCTAATAGCTTATTGAATAATTTTCTTATCTTCTATTTTTCAATAATCTCTGAATTTCTTGTAAGAATCTATTCAGGAAAGTAATTTCATTTTTAAAACATGCAGCTTAGAGAAGGCTGGGCTAAAGAGAAGTGGTTTGCTGGACGTTTGCATGGTGAGTGAACTCAACCATGGCAAAATGTATTTTGCGTGTAAAAGCAACACATATAATCATATAAAGATAGCTAAATACAGGACATATAAGTAAGAAAGTTAAAACTGCCTACAATTTTACCACCTGCAGCTCATCATCATCAATGGTTAAGCTTGTGTCCTTCCGCTCTGTTCATTCATAAGATGCTCTTGCTACAACTCACTGGGACTTGGCTTGTTTGTAACTCATGCGATCTTTTCCATTCCTCTTTCTTCTGTCTCATACTGGTGACAGTGTTGGAATCATCTGCACATGTTCAGGATGGCCTGGCCCAGAGACATCAGAGGCGTGATTCTCTACTTTGGACAGAGAATATTAGTCGGGAGTAATTATTAGAATGACTAGCATCAATTATCTCATCACCTCACACCAGTAACCTGCATTTTTGGAAAGGAAGGCCCTTCCTCTTACAGGAACCCTGATTTGGATGGGACAGCCCCCCAACTCAGCTCAAGGGATGCTGGATACCTAGCACAAGCCAAGCCACTCAGGTCACTGAATGCTGAAGGACCCAGCGATGGTTGGTTTTGGTCCAATGAGTATCAAGTACAAGACTTTTGTTCAACACTGTGGGATAAGAAAATTTCTGTCATAGAATATTTACATTTGAAGAACTGATTGTAAGCACAACAAAAATGTGAGGCTGGGACCCTGGCAAGATAGGAAGTGGGGTTGCTGTTTGGTTCACTTTGGTGAGTTCAGGTCTATCTGACCCCCAAACCAAGTTCAGCTACTTCCTCACACTTGGCACAAGCAGACCCCTCAGCTTGTCCTCTACCCACCTATTCTAGGTCTACCTCTGTGTCCTGTCAGCTTCACAGGGGCAGGAGCTGAATCTCTTATATCCTTGAACTTCCCTTACTGAGTAATTATTCATGATATTATCAGAATCTCCACCAAGAGTGGAGAAATGCAGATTCAATTACTGAGAGGCTCCTGGGGATCCAGCTCCTCTTGGTGTGATAGCGAAGAACTTTGGTATTCTGTTAGTCACTAGTGGTATATTGTCTATACAATTAATTACACATGATGGCACACCTCTGGGAACACTGGCTCCCAGGTAGTGAGTGTTAAGCTAAGATACCTTTGTTTAGCTCACAGGAAACAAGCCCCCTGATGAAAGACTGCAGGCCAGAAGAAATTAACACAACCATCCTGAAGTTGATTGGAACATGGAAATGTTTGACTTTACTATGTTCCCTTCTAGTATAAGAGTAGCCTGAATTCTAACTCAGGTTAGATGGTTCTTTGAAACATGAGTCCACCATCTTCTTGGTCTGCTAGCTTTCTGAATAAAGTTGCTATTCCTTCTTTTAACAATTCATCTCGTGATTTATTGGCCCGTTGCTTAGCAACTATTACAAGCTTGAACTAGTGCACCACAGGCCTCACTACTTATTCCTTCTGGTGAGTCTTTGTGTGCGGTGTCATTCTCTCCCAATCCACGGCAGAGAAGGTGGTCATCTGTGGCATGCTGACAGCCAGCTAGGGTGAGCACAGCTCTGGAAGGTCTGTGGGGACACTGAGGCTCCCCTCCTTTCTTCTCCTGTGCTTTGTGTCTGGAAGGAAGAAACCCCAGCAGCTGTGAGCTGGACAGACCTTTGGGAAGATGCAGCTACTCCTGCCAGAGAAGGCAATGGCACCCCACTCCAGTACTCTTGCCTGGAAAATTCCATGGACAGAGGAGCCTGGTAGGCTGCAGTCTATGGGGTCGCTAAGAGTTGGACATGACTGAACAACTTCACTTTCACTTTTCACTTTCATGCATTGGAGAAGGAAATGGCAACCCACTCCAGTGTTCTTGCCTGGAGAATCCCAGGGACGGGGGAGCCTGGTGGGCTGCTGTGTATGGTGTCGCACAGAGTCAGACACAACTGAAGCAACTTAGCATCAGCAGCAGCAGCAGCCACTCCTGCTCCTGATGGCCTTTTTTTCTGCCTCCCGTGCTGGGACTGGTGAGTGACTGCCTATTCCTGAGGGTGTACCGCATCTCACTAAGCCTCCTGCAGTCCAGACCCTGCTGCACTCCTCTAGTTTCTGAACCAGGTTCCATCCCAACCAAGAACATGTTTGATGCCACATAGACACTCAGCAAGGAGAGGAGGCAGGCAAGCAGGGAATTTTCACTAAGATCTTTCATGGGTCTCAGCCTGTCTCTCACCACCAGAGAAATGGGTTGTGCATTTGGTAGAGGATGTGAAGCTACAAAACACAAGTAAAATCCCACACTCCAGCCATGAAAAGACAACTCAGACAAACCAGTCACAGTCCGGGAGTTGTCAGTGGACCCAGCTTATGAACCAGTGCCTTCACCCCTCACCCCCGTCCAGGATAGGAGCCAGGTGTGTGACTGACCAGAAGTGGCTGGATGACAGCACCCAGAGCTCTCCAGGTGTCTTGGCTCTTCCCCAAGCAGCTCCTTTTCTGCCCCCCTCCCCTGCCTCTCAGGCTCTTAGCTACTCCACTGTCTGTGGCAGTGCCCTCTACACTCCCCACCCCCCGTGACCTACAACCCCAACAGTACTATCCCCAGCAACCTCAGCCAAAAGCTAATGGGAGGCCACTTGTGCAGCCAAAGAACATTTTATGAGATCCTGCATGCGTATGCCCTAGGTCATGAGGATTTTGTAACTCTATAAATTCCTCATGCAAACTCACATTAATTTCACAATATTCCTGAGAAAGCTCCCAGAAGCCCTGCATTCGTGTCATTGAAAAGCACAAGACACAGTGTCACTCCCCTAGGGCTGTCTGTCATCTCAATTTCTCCTCAGCACAGCCCTGCCCTGAAGTCGCCGGCCCGGCACAGCTCCTGGGCTGTATCCCCCGTGACTCCACGCTCCTCACACCCCTACTCTGTTCTCTGTGCAGCTCAATCAGCATCACCCTGGGGGCCCACAGCATCAGGAAGCAGGAGAGGGTGCAGCAGGGACAAGTGCTCTTTTCTATGTAGAAAGATGTGTCCTTAAAGACACCATAGAGACATTTATTTTCCTCAGCACCACTTATTTAGGAAGGGAAAAAACGTTTCTCACCACTCTCTACCATAAAACTCCATCATGAACATTTCATGCAAAGATGTGCTCGATAAAGAACAGAAATGGTCTGGACCTAACAGAAGCAGAAGATATTAAGAAGAGGTGGCAAGAATACACGGAAGAACTGTACAAAAAAGATCTTGAAGACCCAGATAATCATGATGATGTGATCACTCATCTAGAGCCAGACATCTTGGAATGTGAAGTCAAGTGGGCTTTAGAAAGCATCACTACGAACAAAGCTAGTGGAGGTGATGGAATTCCAGTGGAGCTGTTTCAAATCCTGAAAGATGATGCTGTGAAAGTGCTGCACTCAATATGCCAGCAAATTTGGAAAACTCAGCAGTGGCCACAGGACCAGAAAAGGTCAGTTTTCATTATAATCCCAAAGAAAGGCAATGCCAAAGAATGCTCAGACTACCACACAATGGCACTCATCTCACATGCTAGTAAAGTAATGCTCAAAATTCTCCAAGCCAGGCTTTAGCAATATGTGAACTGTGAACTTCCTGATGTTCAAGCTGGTTTTAGAAAAGGCAGAGGAACCAGAGATCAAATTGCCAACATCCGCTGGATCATGGAAAAGCAAGAGATTTCCAGAAAAACATCTATTTCTGCTTTATTGACTATGCCAAAGCCTTTGACTGTGTGGATCACAATAAACTGTGGAAAATTCTGAAAGAGATGGGAATACCAGACCACTTGACCTGCCTCTGGAGAAATCTGTATGCAGGTCAGGAAGCAACAGTTAGAACTGGACATGGAACAACAGACTGGTTCCAAATAGGAAAAGGAGTACGTCAAGGCTGTATATTGTCACCCTGCTTATTTAACTTATATGCAGAGTACATCATGAGAAACGCTGGGCTGGAAGAAACACAAGCTGGAATCAAGATTGCCGGGAGAAATATCAATAACCTCAGATATGCAGATGACACCACCGTTATAGCAGAAAGTGAAGAGGACCGAAAAAGCCTCTTGATGAAAGTGAAAGAGGAGAGTGAAAAAGTTGGCCTAAAGCTCAACATTCAGAAAATGAAGATCATGGCATCCAGTCCCATCACTTCATGGCAAATAGATGGGGAAACAGCGGAAACAGTGTCAGACTTTATTTTGAGGGGCTCCAAAATCACTGCAGGTGGTGATTGCAGTCATGAAAATAAAAGATGCTTACTTCTTACAAGAAAAGTAATGACCAACCTAGATAGCATATTCAAAAGCAGAGACATTACTTTGCCGACGAAGGTCCATCTAGTCAAGGCTATGGTTTTTCCTGTGGTCATATATGGATGTGAGAGTTAGACTGTAAAGAAAGCTGAGCACTGAAGAATTGATGCTTTTGAACTGTGGTGTTGGAGAAGACTCTTGAGAGTCTCTTGGACTGCAAGGAGATCCAACCAGTCCATTCTGAAGCAGTTCAGCCCTGGGATTTCTTTGGAAGGACTGATGCTAAAGCTGAAACTCCAGTACTTTGGCCACCTCATGCGAAGAGTTGACTCATTGGAAAAGATTCTGATGCTGGGAGGGACTGGGGGCAGGAGGAGAAGGGGATGACCGAGGATGAGATGGCTGGATGGCATCATGGGCTTGATGGATGTGAGTCTGAGTGACCTCCAGGAGTTGGTGATGGACAGGGAGGCCTGGCATGCTGTAGTTCATGGGGTTGCAAAGAGTCGGACACGACTGAGTGACTGTACTGAACTGAACTGAACTGAACTGAACTGAAAGAACCATAAGCTCCAGATGTGTGCTAGCTCACCCAGTCCTTGGGACAGGTCAACCTGTCAGGTAGGGAGTCCTGTTAGCCCCATTTGACAGATAAGGAAACTGAGACACCAGAAGGTGAAATAACCTGACTGAAGGTGAAATAACCTACCTCTGAAGCCACACAGGTAGTGACAGAGCTGGGGCTTGAACCCATACCTTCAAGCCAGAGCCTGCACCTCAGCTACTGAGCCACAGGAAACATTCCCAGGGAAGTTCATCATTTCCTGCTCAGGGAGAAAGATCAAACCCAAGGCCCACAAGAGCACATCAAACGTCTCTAACTTCACCTTCCTTCCTAACAGACGAGGATGGTGACACTGTGCCCCCCACTCTGGCAGGTGGCATAAAGATCAAATGAAACAACGAACCACCTATCCAGTATCACAGTGTATTACTGGCATTGTTTCCTCCTACCTGGGAATGACCTGCTTTCTTCCTCAGTCTTCTAAAACCTGGGATGGGGCTGTGGTTCTCCAAGGCTCTTCAGGAAAGAGCCGCATGGGGACCAGTTTACTTCTGTGCTGGGAAGGGCACAGCTGTCCCCCAGAAGTCCAGTCCTGAGGGCAGTGAGCTGCTGGGCCCTCGAGGTGACAGATTTCCCCCCGGCACATGTCATCCCCCAGTTCTGGGACCCAGCCCCTCCCCCAGCCCCGTGCGCTCAGCGTCCTGCCCTGGCCAGGCCCACTCCTGGGCCTCCAAGCAGTTCCTCCTCGCCACCAGGGCACACCTGCCTCATGATTTCCTGCTTGCTGTTTGTCATCATCCACGGGGGCTACATGGGGCACTTCTGGTGGGTTGCGTGTCTGCAGCCGCAGGGCTGGCCCAAGCCTGGGGAGCCTAGTGGGTGCTTGGGCGATTTTGTTGAATCAGTGATGTCTTCACATGGAGAAGGCATCAACGAAACAGCTCCCTGAGGCAGCGGTGAGCTGAGCGAGAGGCGCCTGGTGACAGGGATTGTTCATCTCTTCCCTGGACCACGGGTGCCACTAGCTGCCTGCCGGCAGGAAGGGACCCAGAGCCAGGAAGGCGGGTCCTGGGCCAGGCTCAGCTGCCTCCTTGTTCACTGCGTCACCACTCAGAACCTCAGATCTCAGCTCCTCTTTTCCCCAACGCTGGTGCCGCCTGCCTTTTGTCCCAGGTCCCTAGTGGCTGTGGAAGGCTGGTCTTATATTTGTCAGGGTACCCTAGATACTCCCAAAGACCACTGGTATCTCACTGTCACATCTCAGGCACACACTGATTCCTCTCCTTGCGCCTTCTTTTTGAACAGCAAAAGACTTCATTCGGAACCTGATGGAGAAAGATCCGAATAAAAGATACACTTGCGAGCAGGCAGCTCGGCACCCATGGTAAGAACATCGCCCACTCGGGGGGCCAGTCGGCTGGGTCTCCACTGTGAAAACACGGGTGGGATTTGGCGTCCCGTCAGGCCAGCTGCTTTCTTCCTTTCCCCACCCAACCTTGGAGGACACAGTCTCTGAAGGCACTAATGACAGATGCACAAGAAATAGCTGTAGCTTTTTCACTTTATGTGAAATATTTTAGGCTCGTTTTTATTGAAGGCAATCCCCCAAGGAGGCTTTAAGAGCGGAGTTTTAGTCCATGAGCTTATTACTCAGCCAGTAAGTGGATTGAAGTTATATGTTCTTTTTCTTTTAAGATGGTTTCCAAGTTAGTGTTTTGTTGCCTCCAGCGGGATGAATTGATAGTTTATGACATCCTGGACTACATTTCCTGTGGTGCCCTGAAGGTGAAGTCGCTCAGTTGTGTCCGACTCTCTGCGACCCCATGGACTGTAGCTTCCCAGGCTCCTCTGTCCATGGGATTCTCCAGGCAAGAATACTGGAGTGGTTTACCATTTCCTTCTCCAGGGGATCTTCCTGACCCAGGGATCGAACCTGGGTCTCCTGCACTGGAGGCAGACGCTTTAACCTCTGAGCCACCAAGGAAGCCTGAAGCCACCTTGTTTCTGTGCCACTTACTAGGGTTGAACCTGGTGACTTTGGGTTTATACTTCTCTGAGCCTTAATTTTCTCATCTTTCAAGTGAGGATGATGGTACCTACTTTTGGGGGTCAATGTAAGCAGTGTCTGAGATCACATGCACACACAGAGGGTTTAGCACATCTGGCACGTAGCAGATGCGTCATTAAGCTCTTCTTATTAAAGCATCATGAGCCTCCTTTTTTAGACAAACACCAGGAGTAGTACAATATGCAGACTGTTGATGTTGGCAGAGAGGCAAGGCAGGGCTGAGAATCAAGCAGGACTTCACAGAGGTGCCCGCCTTGTGCTATGAAAAGGCTGTCATCAGGCCACCTAGGGTGGGCAAGGATTCCAGGCTGCATGAGCCTCCTGGGCCAGGCCTGGGGGCTTACACTGTACACCTATCCATGAAGCTGCAGCATTTAGTGAGAGTGCATGGGGAGAACTGAGAGATGAGACTGGAATGGAGAGATCCAGCAGGTTCTGGTGTGAGCTCCAGCTGGGCCTGGTGGGCCCCAGTCCTGGACTCGGGCTGTGCTTTGTGAGCCAGCTCTTTAACCTTTGGGCCTCGCCTGTGGCTCTGAGATGGGAAATAACAGTGGTATGTATCCTAGAGGGATTTTTAAGGGAGCAAATTAGATAATCCAAGTGAAGAAGAGTACCTAATAATCTCCAATCTATTGGAATTCTTTTGCTTTTGGGCAGTGGGGACCCCAGACAGGTTTTAAGCTGAGTGATCAAATGTGCATTTTCAAAACTTCAGCCTGGCAGCAGGATTGGGGACTAGGCATGGGAGGGGCCAGGAGGGGCAGAGCAGTCATGTGGAGAGGGCTGGCCCCAGGAGGGTGGAGGTGGTCTGCCCAGTGTCCTGGGAATGCAGGGAGGGGGCGAAGACAGGCCAAGGGTGGGGAAGCTACCGGTCCTGCTCTGACCTGTGGAAACAGTGAGGTTATTCCAGATTGTCCAGTTCAGGGGGCTGGGAGGATGCTGTGCTGGGGGAACAGGCGGGCTGGAGTGAAAGAGAACGAGGGTGCTGTGTCATCTTGATGCAGATCTGTTCTGGTGGGTCCTTTGCAGAATGAGTCTGGAGCTCAGGAAAGAGATCAAATCTGGGATGACTTCAGGGTCATCAGCCTGGGTCACATTGAGATGTATTGGCATGTGAGCTGCACAGATAAATGCCTCCTTACTTCAGAGGTGGGGATTTTCCCCCCATGTTTTATAATTCTTACTGTGCATTTCAGAATTCCCAGAAAGTCAAGTGTCAGGAAATGGTAAAGACAGATGGTTTGACTCAAGCATTCCAGAAACACCCCACTTGCCTGCATTTACAATATACCTGTTTCTCATGTAAAGCTGCCCAGGCAACTTGAAAACATGGATTCAGCTGAGGGGATGTGAGACATGGCTTTACCAGCATCCCCCTTCTGGAGACCATGGTCCCAGTCCACGGATGATACCCGGAGAGCATCATCTCTCACTCTGCACTTGTTCTTCCAACTGAGCCAAGGCCGGTTCGCTTGGCTAAAGCAGGGCCTCCCTTTAGCCCAAAACAGACCCCTCCAGGCAGGACAGGGCTCCTTTCCAAGCTGTCCTTGCAGAGGGCAGTCAGCCTGTCTCAGCATATGTTCCCCAGCCCTGCCCAGGAGGCCTTGCCTTCCTCTAAGTGATGGACCATCGGGAGCCAACCGAGTTCTGGCTGATGGCTAAAGAGCAGGCAATGGCAGGATGGGAATCGAGTCCCAGTGACAGGGAAGCACCTTGATGAGGTTTGTTTACTTCATTTGGATTGTTCTGAGCCTCTGCCTCCAGTTTCAGTGACAAGCAAACTACAGTGATGATCCTGGGGGTCAGCAGTGACAGCCAGTCCCCAGGGCAACAGGAGTTTACCCTCCTGGGGGGATGTTGTTGTGTTGGCCCAGCCAGGGGGCATCTGAAGTGCTGTCCTCTGTGTTCATGGAGACCCCTCCCTTCCCCGGGGCTTCAAACAGCTGGGCTGCGGTAACTGCAGGAACTGGGAAGGATCCCAGGGGTCTGGGAGACACACTAGGCATCACCAAGCCTGTCTTGAGCAAGTGGTTAGAAAAACGCACAATCAGAGCTATGTAGGTACTAATAGAACAGACTGTTGTTATTTTTTAGTTGTTTGGTTGTGTCTGACTCCTTTGCAGCCCCGTGGACTATAGCCCACCAGGCTCCTCTGTCCATGGGATTTTCCAGGCAAGAATACTAGAAAGTGAAAGTGAAGTTGCTCAGTCGTGTCCGACTCTTTGCGACCCCATGGAGAGTGTAGCCTACCAGGCTCCTCTGTCCATGGGATTTTCCAGGCAAGAATACTGGAGAAGGTTATTGCTTTATTTGAAAGGTATGTTTTATGCCTTCTACCTATAAGCTTTCTCAACTACAAAGCTAAATCTCTTTCAGAGTTTTTTGTTTATTTTTATTTCTTGGAGAATCCTTGGAGCACATATAGAATCAATTTCCTTTTCTCGAGTTCATGTGCATGCATGTGATTGAAACAGATGTAATTTTAGATAAACGCCATCTAATAAAGTTCTATGCCATTAGGATATTCATGTGAAAGAAAGTTAATAGGGAGCTAGAGAAGATCAAAGAGCCTTCAGACTGCTATAGGAGTATGACCCTTAGGGAAAGAGAGGGGAAGAGGAGGTGGAACACAAGTGTCTTAAATGGCTCTGCAGTTTAAGGAAGGTGTGACAAAGTCACGGGGGTGTCTTTGAGCCAGCGCTGGCAAACAAAGACATCTCCCTGTCCTGTAGGATGGAGCCCGCCTTAGTATCATCCCCACCTTCAGTCTTTCGTGAATGCCACAATCAGTTTCTTTTTTCTATTTTAATTAATTGACTTATTTTAATTGGAGGCTAATTACTTTACAATATTGTGGTGGGTTTTGCCATACATTGATAATGAGTTTCAAAGTAAAGCATCCAGAGTGCTCAGAGACTACACTTCCTGGGCATTAGACATACTTGCTTGACTTCCACAATCTTCCCTTGTCCCTCAAAGCTGTGCTTCTCTATACAGGCTCAGAGAGCAGCTCCTCCATGATTTTATGGGCCTTTCTTCCCAAGGGAGTTTCAGGAGGTAGTCAGCAGAATGAACTGTAGACCCCATGGCTGCTGTGTACCTTCGGGCTGCAGTTGGTTCTCCTCCTCTCCCTTACCTACTACTTATTCTAAACTCCTGTCATCCTGATCTATAGTCCCAGCAGTTGGTTGTGGTTTATCTGATGGTATGATCCAAACCATTATACCCGAACCACTTGAAAACTTGATAGTCACATCCTTCTTGTCTGGGGACATTGCACATGTTGGTCCACAGTTACCAGGTAACACCAGGAGACACCCGCAGAGATTACTTGGGTTTCTTATGTATCCTCCCAGCATCCTTTCTGTAAAAGCAACCTTCCTTCCTCCTGCTGATCAGTATCTATTACCCCCATCAGTATGGTGACTCTTCTTTATGTCCTCGTTCCTGAGCACAAAAGTACCCTGGTGACACCCAGAATTTGTAGTTCACTGGACCCTTCACTCCTTTCTAGACTGCCCCTCTTAGAGGGCTTCTCCTCCAGTCCTGAGAACCCCTCGTGGCCTTTGTGGTGACATATGTGGGGCCACATCTGCTTTTATCTTTTGGTTCCTGAACCTGTGTCCTTCCTGTTTTGTTTTGTTTTCTTTTTCTAATAAATGTTCTGTATCCCGAGGGCTTCCTAGGTGATGCAGTGGTAAAGAATCTGCTCACCAATGCAGGAGACAAAAGAGATTTGGGTTTGATCCCTGGATCAGAAAGATCCCCTGAAGAAGGGCATCACAACCTATGGCAGTACTCTTGCCTGGAAAATCCCATGGACAGAGGAGCCTGGTGGGCTCCAGTCCATAGGGTTGCAAAGAGTGGGACATGACTGAAGTGACTTAGCAGGCACACACATACTGTATCCTGAAGGACATTCTCCATCCTCTCAGAATATTTCCTCTGAGCTGGCATTTCAGTTGTACCTCCTAAAAATCTGCCCCACTGAGTTTTAATGGTATATGTTCAGTGGATATGATGTGTTGGTGGTATATGATGTGTTCAGTGGATCTGAGGGTCATGAGTCCATTCCTGCATCTCCTTCCATGTAAAAGGTGTGCCCTGGTCAGATGCTATGCTATTGAGGATTTTATTTCCTAAGCCCTGGACAGTGATTCTGGCTGAGGCTGTGTGAGCAGGAAAGGCAAACCCATACCTGAGAAAGATCTCTGTCCCTGTGGTGATGAGTCACTGAACCTTCCATCTTCTATACAGGTGATGAGGGATCTCTAGTACCGTGGAAGCCATCTGGTTCTCACTTTGGCTATCAATGGCTTATTAACAGCTCTCCACCTCTCGTTATCTTTATTTAGGTTACTGATACAATTTAGCAACAATCGGCCAACCTCTCTATCTTTGAGAGCATTTTTCTCTCCATGTTTCAAATGCCTGCACCATCATACCTGCCCCAGCACTTCCCTGCACTGGGAAATGTTCCCAGTTCATCACAGGCAAAATATTTTGCAATTATATGATCCTTGTCCCAAGATATATCCATGTCCCACCTGCCATTCAGTACAGCACCCTCTTGACCTGCTGGGTAGAGGACAAGCCAGGACCAGATCCCGTTTTAACTCTTGGTGCTATGTGTGTGAGTATGGGCCCTCTGAGAACCAGATGCCAAGATGGTATTAAACATGCAAGAATGTTCTTAAGGGAAAGAGAGAGAAAAATGAAGGGAGGAGTCAGAGAGGACTGGGAGAGCCCTCAGAACCCTGTTCAAAATGTATCTGGATGTAGGCAAAAGAGACTTCCTTCAACAGGAAGAGGGGCCAGTCACCAGATCTTTGAGGACTTGTCTTTTGTAGGGAAAAGAAAACAAGGCTAGAAAGATGGAGTGTGGAGAGTGGGATGAATGAGGGCTTGATGGAATCATTGACAGGGGATGTTCCTTCCTGAGGTCAGCAGATTCTTAGGAGGGGCAGTTAAGGAGAAGGTGTTCTGTTTCCCAATGCTCAGTTAGTTAATGTTAGTCGCTCAGTCATGTTCGACTCTTTGTGACCCCCATGGACTGTAGCCCACCAGGATCCTCTATCCATGGGATTTCCCAAATAAGAATACTGGAGTGAGTAGCCATTCCATTCTCCAGGGAATCTTCCTGACTCAAGAATTGAACCCAGGTCTCCTGCATTGCAGGCAGATTCTTTACCATCTGAGCCACCAGCATTTGTCCAGGTGGGCCAAATTTCAGGATCCTATGGGAAGGAAAAATGCTTCATAAAAGTTAGGTCAAATTAAGGTAGCAGCCATGACATTCAGATTGGTTAGTAAGGATAAACTGTTCAGCTAACCGTATATGAAACAAGATCTGAGAAGTCTGTGTCTGGTCTTGTCATCGGTAAACAAGGCGGTCGCCTGTAAGTCTTATCTAAGTTATGTTGTTGTTCCGTCGCTCAGTCATGTCCGACTCTTTGTGACCCCACGAAACATGCGAGGCTTCCCTGTCCTTCACCGTTTCCTGGAGTTTGCTCAAACTCATGTCTATTGAGTCAATGATGCCATCCAACCATCTTGTCCTCTGTCATCCCATTCTCCTCCTGCCTTCTATAGAGGAAGGGTAACTCTTTGCAGTCAGCTGTTTCACAGAACACTAAAGGGTAGGGAGTAGATTTCTTAACTATTGCTGGTTTCTAGGAGCATGGGGCTCAGGTGAGGTTCAGCATTGTCACTGTGATGCAAGTCTGACCCTGGGAGAGGGAGAGAGGTTTGGGGGGAAGCATCCTAGATTGCATGCAGACTAAGGAAGTTTCAGCAAAGCAACCGGGCGTCCTTGAGTCAAAACTAGCCCACAGTGGAGTTTCCCTGCATTTTCCAGGAATGGGTCTACCCTTGTATTCCACCCACAAACTCTGATATTGGCAGGGAGGGGCCTGTGGGAGGTGTGACACATGGAGATGGATTTCAGAGCATAGCAGCTGGGGTCCTTGATCAATTACACTTCCTGTAGAAGAAGGTCTGCCAGGTGCCCACTCATGGTTGCAGAGCTGGGATTCTGAATGCTGGTTTATAGTCAGAGATTTACAAGCCTGGCTTTCCGAAGCCTTCGTTAGTGATGCCTCTTCCTCAGACTGGTCAAATATCTCTGGAAATTGGAAACTGTAAGCTCTTGGTGAACAGATGCAGACTTCCTTAACACTCATAAAGCTCCTCATCACTTGGAATGACTTGCCATGTGTTCCTGCTTTATCCAAAACAACTGGAGTCCCTTGGACTGCAAGGAGATCCAACCAGTCCATTCTGAAGGAGATCAGCCCTTCTTTGGAAGGAATGATGCTAAGGCTGAAACTCCAGTACTTTGGCCACCTCATGCAAAGGGTTGAGTCATTGGAAAAGACTCTGAAGCTGGAAGGGATTGGGGGCAGGAAGAGAAGGGGATGACAGAGGATGAGATGGCTGGATGGCGTCACCGACTCGATGGACGTGAGTCTGAATGAACTCCAGGAATTGGTGATGGACAGGGAGGCCTGGTGTGCTGTAATTCATGAGGTCGCAAAGAGTCGGACAGGACTGAGCGACTGAACTGAACTGAATTGAACTGAGGCAATGTTGGAGAATAATGAATCACTATCAACATAAATTGGAGAAGGAAATGGCAACCCACTCCAGTACTCTTGCTTGGAGAATCCCAGGGACAGGGGGGCCTGGTGGGCTGCCATCTATGGGGTTGCACAGAGTCGGACACAACTGAAGCGACTTAGTAGCAGTAGCGGCATCAACATAAATACATTACAAATAAATAATGCTTTGCAACAAAGGTCATTCAACCACTGCTCATAGAAGAACACTTTAAATACCTCACAATTTTATTTGTCAATTATACCTCAATAAAACTGAAAAAAAAAAATCCAGAAAGCTCAGTGGACATTTTGTCCGCTGTTCTACTGAAACCTAAACAAAACACAGCTACCACTAAATCTGGCTCTTCACCTGCATCTGAAAATAACATTTTTGGAACACATCGTCATCCATTCACCGTTAGTTGCTTTTGCATTGCAGCGGCAGGACTGAGTGAGCGGCATAACTACTATAAGGCCTGCAAAGCCTGAAATACTCAC
Organism: Madoqua kirkii; assembly: GCA_006408675.1. Classification (NCBI taxonomy): domain Eukaryota; kingdom Metazoa; phylum Chordata; class Mammalia; order Artiodactyla; family Bovidae; genus Madoqua; species Madoqua kirkii. The sequence goes on from SJYC01035074.1 coordinate 25,090, forward strand.
TGTCTGGCCCTTCATAGGAAATATCTGCCTGTCCTTGCTTTACAGCAAGATCACAAAGAAACAGACCATCTCATATCCCAACCATGCTTTCTTCTTTCTGAAGTATGTTTACGTGTGTTATTTGATTCTCGTAATAATTGTGAACCACTTGGCCTAACTTGACACTTTTGCATGAATTTTTAATGTCGTTGTTTGATCCAGTCCCGCGTTACCTCCCAGTTTATCCAGAGCTCTGCCTAAGTCTCAAGGGCTCTTCAGGAAATAGGTGCTGATGCTTTAGAGAGCTTCATTGTGTAAAGTGCTAGCTGCCAAGTTCTAGTTACAGTTCACTGTTTTTTCACTATACTTTTCATCTTCATGTTGGGTCCTTCAAAAGTATATCCTAAGACAAGATTTGGGTTTAGACAGCTGAATTGAGAGGTAATCTCAGGAAGCACTGGGAGAGAGTGGGAAAGTGAGTCAGAGACAATGATAAAGTTTTTGTGATGATGAGCAGTTATCACTTGGTAAAAGGGACTCAGTCCAGTTTCTTTGAACACTGTCCCAGTACTTCCCTGACATCCCAATGGTTATGCACTCCAAATGTAGAAGGCGTGGGTTGGATCCCTGGTTGGGGAACTAAGATCCTGCATGCCCCAAAATGTGGCCTAAGAACTTTAAAAACTTTAAAAATTGAAAAGACTGTCCCACTGAGAATAAAGAGCCTGAGATATTATTTATCCTCTACATTCTGGCCCTTGTCATTTGTGAATCGTCCCTGAGACTTTAATTCGCTCTCTGACTTTTTACAGGTGAAGAAAGCTTCAGCCACAGTAACACTGGCACTTGAGGTAGGGAGCCATCAGTCCATATAGGAGTGGCCCATTAAGCTGCAGCTGATGTTCAGGGTGAACCAACAGGAAAGACACTTCACTTGCTTTTGGCATTACTGTTCAGTTTCTTGAGAATCTGATAAGTTCCAAGCATCTCCCTATAAAAGGAGAAAAATTCATGATGTAGCCTCATGTTGCTTGCCTTTTAAAAATACTTTTTGTTTTTTCAATTGGCTTTCTCCTTATAGTCAGCTTCTAACAAATTCTAAATTCTCTCTCTGTCTCTTGTCAGAGCCTTAGAATTGTAGCACCATAGAATTTCAAAGCCAAAATGGACTCCCCCAGTTTTATTGTTTTTTTATTAGCAGATGCAGCTAACCTTAAGTTTTACAGCTTCTTTTTTGTCACAGAAACCCCACTTAGAAAGGGAAACTGATTTAAAATTTGAAGAACATGAAAGTAAAACAGAGTCCCCTCTTGAAACAGTGGCTGCATTACGTGGTTACAGATCCTCTGGTCTGCCTTGCTCTGGGTATTGAGCTGTAAGTTATGCAAGGGATGTTGCTGATCAGAGGAAAGAGAAGGGGAGAGAGCAGGTATGAAAATATACCTTCCCAGTGATTTTAACATCAGGATCTGGACATTTCTTGACCAATACATATAGAGAGTCCTGGAAACTTCCTCACACTAGGAATTAGATGTCCAGTGATGTGTAATGATGTATTGGGCCTGGCTGTCAGAGCTCATGATTTATCTACATTCTTTCCTACAAGGCTGCCTAACTGGTCCCTTTAGCCAACCCGCACCAACCAGAGTCAGTAGATAGAGGAAAGAACACATTCTTGCAAAGGCAGGGACCCCCTTGGCCTGATTTATCTCCCGAAGGAGAAAAGGGGTAATTTAAATGGTGGATTTTCTTGTCTTACATGTGTTCCTATAACATCATTGAATTTAGATCTCAAGAGGGTTCCTACAGGGTGCAGGCTCTGAAGATCTGAGGTTCAATTTTGTTTATTTAAGAAGCCCAGGATCCATTTAGTAGATGAAATCAATAAAAAGGGAGGTGTTTCCGCTCTCAGATTGGAAGGACTGGGGGACAAGATTCATAGTTCCATTTTCAGGAGATTTTTCTTTTTATGTATGTTGAAAAACAGAGCACATATTTTTTTCCTGCCTGCAGAAATTGGATCCATGTTCCTTTAGGTAAAAGGAAAACTGTTTCTCAGTCTTTTTTCCTGCCTGAATTATTAAGTATAGCTCCATGAGCATAGCTTCTGGGTCACCCAGTAAATGAATCACCATTTATAATGGGAAGTTAAATTACTAAAAAGTAACCAGATTCCCTTTTTAAAATTGAATCTGCTTATTTATGTTTTATAAATTATATGCAGTGTATGGATAGATTATACTTATGTTACTAAGTAATTTTAGATACATGATCAAAGCATGTTATAATAACGCAGTACCTTAACATCTTATTTTTAAGAGTTTTCATTTCTGATTATTGGTGTTTTTGTCCTAAATAACAGCATTTCTTGTGAATAAAGTAGTTCAATGGAATTATTATCTGCATAGTGTCTACTTGTTGGCTCTCATGGAAAAATAGCCAGCTCTTAATTACCCATGCTTATGAGGACACAGGCTAATGGTTTAAGTCCATCACATTTTTACTGGAAGGTAGTGATAAGTTCAATTGAGATTTCCTGTTTCCCCTTTCCATTTTTATATCACTTTTTAATAAGAGCCAATTCCTCAAAGTTCCAGCAAAGTGAAGAAAGACACCGGGGATTTCTTAGGAAACTGCAAATGAGGAAGCACTGGCAATACTGCTGTTTCTGGATCTCAGAAGGAAGATATTAAATCATATACTTTATCCTACTCACACCACAGTGCTCTCTTCAAGTCTTAATCTTTACTACTTAAAATCAGCACCATTATTTGGGTGAGGTTCTGGGAATTTTCGCCGGACCTCCTGGGCGAGAACAACCTTTAGAAGGAAGCGGCCCTCCAGCCATAGGGCGCACCTGAGCAGTCAAGGTCACTGGGAATGCAGGAAATAAGGACTTACTCTCCACTTGCTTTTGGCGAAGTTCTTTCGGATCTGGGCGCTGACCGACTCGTGGATGTTTTTGCTGAGGGCTGTGTCACCAGCGATCCTGAAACCAAGGCAAAGATGCTTCTTCAGAAGGGTTTTGTAGGTGGTGGGGTGGCGGGGGGGCATGGGCTCTGACATGGGGTCCCATGCTTTCATGGTGAAGCCATGTCCTGTCCCCTTTTCAGATTTGCTAAGAGGGTGGCCTGTACCCCCCGGCTCTGGCTGGAATGTTCACAGTCCACCACCACCGCGCTCCGAGCCCCGGCCCACCTCCTCTCTGCAGCCCTCCGGCCTTGGGCTGCACCTTCACGGTAGACTGCTCTGCCTGGCTTCCCCTTCTCCCTTTGTCAGCGCCATTCCTGCAGCTTCAGAGTCCACATGGACCACACAACCCGAGCTCAGCTCCCCTCCCTTTCCCCCAGCTTTCTACCTGCTAGGCCTCACCCCTGAGGTTGCAAGCAGGTCCGCTACCTGGTCTGACCTCCCAGCTTCCTCCCGCCGGCTCCTCTCCCTGGCATCACCAGAGCCTCTGGTCCATGGACCACGCCCTCCGCTCCATTCTGACTCTATCCTGGCTAAGCTAAGTTCTGCCACGTTCCACTCTGGCTCCCACCCTCGGGGCCCCTTATCTGCTCTGTACTCGGTGACAGGACCCCAGCTTCAGCTCAGCCCTGACTGGCACACCTTCTCCTGCATTTCCTTGAGAAGTCCTCAGAACTGCAAGGACCACGGCTCCCTAGATCCCACTGGGTCCCTGACATCACTGGGCAATCTTGATGCCGTTCCTGCTTGACCTTGGCTTTCTATTATGGGGAAGAAAGGCAGGCTTGGTCTTTGCCTCCTGCGCTCAAAGTCCCGCTCATCCTATCACTTCCTCCCTCTGGTTTGCCACACCCCTCCTCCTTTCTTCCCCACTTCCCTCCTCCTCCGACCCTTCTTGCGCCTCCCTCTTTTCTGGGGGCCTGCAGACTCCAGTCTCACCGATGGCCCGGGGGTCTCTCCAGCCCATTCCTCTCCCTCACATCCTTCTCCACCTCAACACCACCCTCACTCGACATTCGACCCCCAACCCCATTCTCCGGCAATCTCACAGGAAACTGTTTTGTTTAGTCTTTTCTGGGCTTGAATCCGCCCATCTTCCCATTCTCTTAGCACCAAACTATTCCATTTTAAGATGACTTCTGATGCTTCAGAAATAATCTCTTGGATTTCGGAAAAGTTAAGGGGTAGACAGATGCCAGGGATGCTGACCATCCTTTCTGGCTGGAAGGTGACCTGTGGGTGAGGGAGCTGGCTGGGGCTCAGACTCAGATAGCCCGGGACACAGGCCAGCCTGGACACAGACCACTGTGTCCTTTCTCTTCAGGACATGAAATGAAGAAACCGCCGCTGTATGAAATACACATTCCCACCACCAGCCTCTCCCGCTAGAACTAAAAACATGGCTGGTGCGCTCTGGAAGGGAAGTCTGTGTCAGGCTGGGTCTAAGTTTAGAATACAGTCTCATATCCCAGCTCAGCGCAAGGCCCCCTCAGTAGACTCCTCTGGTTTTCCCAGCAGAGCCGAAAATACACAGCTCAGACGATGCTCAGAAATGAACCTAAGTCAGCGAGGTTTCCATTTCCTTTTCCACTTTTTTTTCTTTTTTTTTTTTAGTGAAGTATAGTTGTGAGAGTTGGACTGTGAAGAAGGATGAATGCCGAACAATTGATGCTTTTGAACTGTGGTGTTGGAGAAGACTCCTGAGAGTCCCTTGGACTGCAAAGAGATCCAACCAGTCCATTCTGAAGGAGATCAGCCCTGGGATTTCTTTGGAAGGAACGATGCTAAAGCTGAAACTCCAATATTTTGGTCACCTTATGTGAAGAGTTGACTCATTGGAAAAGACTCTGATGCTGGGAGGGATTGGGGGCAGGAGGAGAAGGGGACGACAGAGGATGAGATGGCTGGATGGCATCACTGACTCGATGGACGTGAGTCTGAGTGAACTCCAGGAGATG
>SJYC01035075.1:0-12786 GCA_006408675.1 Madoqua kirkii
AGCTGAAACTCCAATACTTTGGCCACCTCATGCAAAGAGTTGACTCACTGGAAAAGACTCTGATGCTGGGAGAGATTGGGAGCAAGAGGAGAAGGGGATGACAGAGGATGAGATGGCTTGATGGCATCACCAACTCAATGGACATGAGTTTGAGTGAACTCCAGGAGTTGGTGATGGACAGGGAGACCTGGCCTGCTGCTATTCATGGGGTCGCAAAGAGTCAGACATGACTGAGCGACTGAACTGAACTGATGGACACTATTCTGTTCCCAAGTTATTGATGAAGTGAATAACTGAGACATAGAACAATTAAGTAGTATGTGTGAGGTCATGTGACAAACTGGCTGTGCAGCTGGGAGGGAAATCAGAGTCTGTGCTTTTAACCACTACACCACATGGCCTTTGTCTGTTAGAAACTATAAGGGCAACACGCGAGGCTATACTCCATACCATCAACATTTATAATCTACCTGTCACTCAATCAGAAAAGAAAATATCTACCTTAATAAATCACTAAAGTCAGACTCAAAATGGCTTCAGCTGGCTTCCTAATCCCCCTGAGTGGTGGTGGCTGCCTGGCAGGCTGGTGGAGAACTGCTTCCTGTTATTACCTGAAAGGCCACAGTGACCAACCCTGCCGATTCCTCACCATAGCCCCTCAGCTCTCAACAGCTTGGTGCTTGTAGATTCCAAATGCAGATGGTTTTCTGTGGCCTCTAGTGCTTGGTAGTTGGTGTGGGCCAGGCAAGAAGAGAAGGCAGAAAGTGCTTGGCCCTTATTACGCCTAGAAACAGAAGAGAATTGACAGGGATTTGGTGCAAGTACCTTCATAGAAGACAACTCTGCAGCCTTCTCATGTGCCCTCCCAGAGGGTTCAAGCCTGACCCGGCCACTGAACTAACCTGCTTATGAATGCTCCATGCCTTGGCTGCCTTTGGGCTTTCCAGGTGGCACAGTGGTAAAGAACCTGCTTGCCAATGTGGGAGTTACAGGTTTGATCCCTGGAACAGGAAGATCCCCTGGAGCATGAAATGGCAACCCCCTTCAGTATTCTTGCCTGGAAAATATTATAGACAGAGGAGCCTAGTAAGTCCATGGGGTCACAAATAATCAGACACAAAACACTGGCCGCCTTCCCTTCTCTTCCTGGACTGCCGATTTCCTTTCCCACAATGGGATCCACTCCAGATCAATTTCTTGTACTCTTATCTTCCTCTCACTGTTTGTTTTTGGGGGGAGAAGATATTCTCCTAACCTAAGACAAATATCATTAGCGGTGTTTGACTTGAACACAAAGCAGAGAAGTGGCTACAGGCCACCAGGTGCCTGCAGTCCTGAATTAGCATCAAGAAGAGAAGTCTTAGGTGCGTGGCTGTGCGGCATGATGCTGCTATTTGTAAAATCAGGTGATATAGCTATGTCACAGGTTTGCCGAATGACTCTCATACACGGGCTTACTTGTCAGCAACATCAGATTGTGTTTATAAGTAAAGTTTATAAGTCCAGTCGATCCCTCTGTCCAATGACTGACCTGCAGGAAATGTGTTATCGTTTAGTCGCTAAGTTGTGTCCAGCTCTTCACAATTTTATGGCCTGCAACACTGCCAGGCTTTCCTGTCCTTCACTATTTCCCAAAATGTGCTCAAACTCCTGTCCATTGAGTCAGCAATGCCATCCAACTATCTCATCCTCTGTTGCCCCCTTCTCCTCCTGCAGGAAGTTGTTCCTTCTCAAAAAATGGTCAACAGGCCCAGTCAATCTTGGTGGCTCTAAGTCCTCAGGCCTCCAGGGAAAATTGTTGCCATCATGAGATGGTTAGAACAAATGAAGATGGATTAAGTTATAGCGTGAGTTCTGAGTCATCTTAGATGAGAAAATATTAATGATTTTCTAAACATGAAAGGCAGCTTATTATTGGCAAAGTATCAATATTTAAGTTTCCTGATCAGTCCAGTGATGGGGGGCAAGCAACATACAAAAAATGCTAAGGGATCCTAGGAGGTGGGGAGACTGGAAAAAGAGGAGAGACAGAGATTAAGATCTGGCTCTCTAGGCTCACTGAGCCTCAGTTTGACCATCCGTAAAACTGAGATAGCATGTGACTCCGAAGGTTGTAGCAAGGAATAAATGTTGAAGTTCCAGACACGTGGTATTCACTTCATGCACGTAAGCTGCATTATTAACATTATTACTATTTGGCTTTTTTCATATTTTTCATGGGGTTCTCAAATCAAGAATACTGAAGTGATTTGCTTTCCCTCTCCAATGGACCAAGTTTTGTCAGAACACATTGGAAAAGATGATGATGCTGAGAAAGACTGAGGGTATGAGGAGAAAGAGACGACAGAGGATGAGATGATTGGATGGCATCATCGACTCAATGGACATGAATTTGAGCAAACTCCAGGAGATAGTGAAGGACAGGGAAGTCTGGCGTGCTGCAGTCCATGGGGTTGCAAAGAGGTGGATATGACTGAGCGACTGAACACAACTATTTGGCTAAACCTACGTAAACTAGCCTTCTATCATCCACAGATTGTACTGTAGTTTGCATAAATACATCAGTTCATTTGCATACAACTGGAGTCTCTTATGCTCAGGAGCTCACCAACTGCGTCTCACTGCTCTAAAGTTTCCTTAGTTATGGCTGCAAGATTTACTCCCTAGTGATCCAGTGTATTTTCTCCAACAAAGGACTCTTGTGAGAAGTCTATTCATTCCTTACTGCTGCTGCAGGATGACTTTGTTTGGAGAGGAGGGTGTTTTCAAGGGAATTGGCAGTACTGATTCATCCTCCAGGCCACTGGAAATCAATTAAATTGGTCTTCTTTGCAGAATCTGAGGAGCACCTGTGGTTAATAGGGCTGCTGTGAGCAGAGTAAAGAGGTGAATGTTTGTACCCCTGCTTCCTCGAATTCGTTGACTTAAAATGGTTTTCTTGAAGCAAAGAAGATGAAAGAATTTGAGGAGGAGGCTGGAGCTTTTGATGGTCTGCAGAGGCCAGCCCCTTTCTCTGCTTTTCAGGATGAGGATGGCATAGCTTGTGAGCTGAGCCAGGGAAAGCTTTGCTGCAAAGCCATCTGCCACTGTGCAGAAGCCACTGCCTCCTGAGAGCTTGCTGTGTGTATCACAGAGGTGTAATATCTCTCACAGCACTGCAATTCACAGGGATTTCTTGCAGGATAGCTCTCAGTGGTTTCACTTTTAAATAACATTTCTATAAATGTACACATATATACGTATTTTAAATTACAGTATAATTATTTTCTTTCTGTTCTCTCCCTGTCTCTACACAGACACATGCATACACACACACACACACACACACACACACACACACATACCTTTTTATAAAATAGAAATATTTGGAAAATAAGAGGAAGAAATGTCCCAAATCCCATGACTCTAAGACTCTAATACAGTATTTTTCAGTGTTCACCCTGACACATTGTGACCTCATGGACTATAGCCCGCCAGGCTCCTCTGCCTGGCGATTTGGGAATTTCCCAGGCAAAAATATTGGAGTGGGTTTCCATTTCCTCTTCCAGGGGATCTTCCTGACCCAGGGATTAAACCCGCATATCTTATGTCTCCTGTATTCGCACGTAGGTTATTTACTGCTGGTGCCACCTCAGAAGTCCCAATGTTCACCAGATCTTTTTTTAAAATAAATTTTTATGATTATAAGCGTGATTTCATGTACCCTAACTTTCAGAGAACATTCCATTGTAAAAAGTTCTCATGTTTCCAGACAGGTGGTATAGTTCTTATTTTGTTAGCAACATAATAATCCATGAAGTGGATGTCGTCGCAGTTTTCTGCACTGTTCACTAGTATTGGACATTGAAGTGCTTCCATATTGCTTGTTATTGTAACTACTGTGGCAATGGGCATCTTTCTCAATGTGATTTTTATAGCCTTTAGGCTCTTTCTTTGGGAGAGATTTCATCAGTTGGATGATAAGACAAAATATAGGACTATTTAGAAGGATGGAAACAAAGATGGATGCAGTGAAGGAGGCGGAAACACAGCAGCTGAGAGCGGGGAGTGGGGGTTAACCTGAGAGTTTGGAAGCCCAGAAGCGGAGTTTCACACGGTGTCATGTACTGAGTGGTCAAATGCTGCTGAGTGGAAAGGGAGGAGGACAGAACTGACTATTGGAATTTCAGATCTTGCAGTAGGCACCGAGGTGGGCTACAGGGAGCTCAGAGCCACGCTCCTACTTTCCTGGAATAGACTCTCTGGTCGGAGATACAGGAGCCCAGAACCACCCAGTGAGCGTTTAATGATGATATGAGCCAAATGCCTTGATGGAAAGGCATAGAGTGCTAGGATAGTATATGACAAAAAGAACTGGACCTAGACTTGAAATGCAAAGAACATCCTAGGCAAAAGAGACAGCGTATGCAAAGGCCCTGAGGATGGAGAGAGTGTGACACATTGGAGAACAGAAGGTCAGTGAATGTGGAGCCAGGCAGAGGCGGGGAACTGTCCTAGGCAGGACTAGAGGGGCAGGTGGGGGCCAGACTGCGCACAGGCTCACCGACTCTATTAAGGAGTTTGACCTTTACCCTGGAGCGAGCCAGGGTCAGAAGTGTACTTTGAAAAGATATTGATTATAGTGTGGTAGGTGACAGGAAGGTGGTCTCAGGACACTGTAGTATTCCGATAGTAATCATGGAAGAACCTGTGTAAAGTTAATGCCATGTATACGTCCCAAAGACTAAAGCTAAGGCCACTGGTGGCTTCAGTACTATAAGGATCATACAAATGTAGTTCCCGGGCAGCATGCGAGAGCTGTGTGCAGAGTGATGTACTGAGAAAGTGCTACCTATGCTCACAGTCTTCTTCATTTCATCTCATACTCTGAAGCAAGCCTTGCAGCTTTTTACCAGCAATTTGCAGCGTGTTGATTTGAAGATAGTAATTTTTTCTGCCTTTAAGTTTCCATTTAAGTTCACAAGCCTCATGTAAATTTTTCTCAGTTAGGATCCATTGACTGCAAGGACGTGGTCAGGCTGAAATAATGAAGAGAAATGTTAGGGATGCCCTGGATGAGACTGATAGTGATGCTTGACCACTTTAACTTCTTATATTTCCTTTTACTTAATATTTCACTTTATATACAGCAAGAGAAAACCCAACTGAAATATTAGTACTTGGGGTGGAATAATAGACAGAATTTCATCTGTTGCAAATAACTTAAGTCAACAGCACAGCCTATAAGCCAACTGGTTTGACTTTTAGGTGGATTCAGGAACTCAAATGAGGTAGTTGGATAACATCCCCACTCAATGGACGTGAACTTGGACAAACTCTGGGAAATAAATAATGAGGGACAGGGAGGCCTGGTGCACTGCAGTCCATGGGGTCAGAAAGAGTGGGACATGACTCAGCAACTGAATAACAAAAAGGAACACAAAGAATGTTGCACTGAGATATGTGTGTTATTTTTCTCAAAAATGTTCATTTCACATGAGGTGGCAGATGGAACACATAATGACTACTGCGTTCCCATTAAAAACTTTTGTCCAAAGCGTGTCCTCTTTGCTTTTTCCATTCTGCTGCTCATTCTTAGTCTCTCAGATTCATGATTCAGCTTCATTGCTCCTCCTGAGACATCAAAATTGGGTCCAAGACAGAGAAGGGAGTGGCCTCTGATTTAGGAAAGACCTAAACTGGTGTGCTTTTCGCTCTGTTGATCTGTGAGTGGAGTATTTGTTTAGAGTCACCAACTGGATGGTGCATTTACTTTTCCTAGCAGCTTCTTTTAGAAAAATCATCAAAGTCTCTCCAAAAGAAACTTCTTCCTTCACTGATCACATTAGCTAAAACAGCATTTCTCTGCTCACCACTCACAGATCAAGCCTAACAGAAGTGATAATGTCAATTAGTGGGAGCACCATTACACTGAGGTTTGTTCTTGTCTTGTCCTTTCTGTGTGCCTGTGTGACCAACTCAGTCATTCTGACCCAAGATAGTTCTGCTGCCAAAACCATCCTTGTCCTTGTTCTGGCTAGTTTGCTGCTACCAAGCAAACTAGAGATTAAATTGAAGGTAATGGAAGAGATGAGAAATAATCATACCCTTGATGTTCCAGCTTTTGTCTGACTTTTCTTAGTAATTTACTTGGCTGAGCATTTCATCGCTGGTCATGAGTAAAATTATGTCCCGGCTTCTTCTTATCCATCTTCAGGAACATCTGAAGGAAAGCCTTATACTTAGTCTTTGCTTTGCTCAAGAAGTGATTTTGCCATCCTGATGTTTTGCAGACTTGCAAGGCAATTACTTTAGATGAAGTAAGGTCTGCTCAAAGTTTGAATAGAAAAGGAAATGGGGAATTGATTAATTGGTCCAGGAGTATCTCTGCAGCCAAATAAATGGGATGGTCATTTAAAGCAACCGGCTTGCACCCAGTTTCTCACTCCTTGTGGATCCTCGCCCAGGAAACTACTTTAATTAATGACTGATCTCCCTTTTCCAGAACTTTTCATGCCTTTAAAATACCCTAAGTCCAACTGCTGAAGGCTATGGTTCACTATAGAAGCAAGGAAAAAACCTATCTTTTAAAACCATTCGTTACCCAGAGTCACAGTAGAGCATGTGTATAGCATTATACCTTTCTTCTTATAAACATGCATCAAGAAGAATCGTGGAGACTGTTTTGTGGGATGTAGGATGATATGGTCCTAAACCCAAATGAGTTTTGGCCAGACCAATCGAGGTTCAAATTCCCATTCTACAGTTAATATTTGACAAGGGACAAACTAGCTTCACAGCTGCTGCTGCTGCTGCTCTACAACATATTTTTCACTATTTTTTTTGTTCAGATCAGTTGAGTTTAGTTCAGTCACTCAGTCGTGTCCGACTCTTTGCGACCCCATGAATCGCAGCACGCCAGGCCTCCCTGTTCATCACCATCTCTCAGAGTTCACTCAGATTCACGTCCATCAAGTCCGTGATGCCATCCAGCCATCTCATCCTACAAGATCTCTGCTCCTTCCTGAGACCAGGCTTGAAATATTCCAGAAGCATCTTAATTTCCTTTTGGGTTTAGGAACAAGCCTAAATGTCTATATCAAGCCACAGTTTTCTTTCTGAAATATTGATAGGATTGTGTTACTCCTCTGCTTGAAACCCTTGAATGTTTCCTTTTCTTATAGGCTTCCCAGGTGGTGCAGGTGGTAAAGAACCTGCCTGACAACCCAAGAGACCTAAGAGACACGGATTCAGTCTCTGGGTTAGAAAGATGCATGGCAACCTTCGCCAGTATTCTTGCCTGGAGAATCCCGTGGACAGAAGAGCCTGCTTAAAACCCTTGAATGTCTCCTTTTCTTATAGAATGAAATTGAACTTAACTTTCTTGAAGATGCTCCAAAATCTAGCCTCAGCCTCAGTTTCCATACTTGTTTCTGAACAACCATCTTATCAGACATGTATTCTAATTGTAGTACTAGTAGTAAACAAAATTGCTTTATCAAATCCTATAGGTATATTGAAGGTGTCCTGTGCTTAAACTTATTTAAATTATATCTCTGGGGGGTGGGGGCTGGGGGTGGGGGTTCGGGAAAGGATCTTTATTTGCATGCAAGTTCTCAGTTAAATCTGATCTGCGCCCGTGGCTAAGAACCACTGCTCCTGGTGTTTGCTGAAATGGATGGAGAGAGAGTCAGAAACTGTTGCATAAGCGAAGAAACCAAGTTCATTTTCCAGGACTATAGATTTTTCCTGGAGAATTAAGAAATTCAAAACATGATTTTGTATTAAAACAAACTGGCATTACTTATGAAATAAATGGCAAACATCAAGCCAAAACAGAGGAATCAAACACATACAAATGAACCACATTCACCCTTGTGGACTTTAACCTCAAATTATTTTTCAAGACTTCACACTCTCTGGCTTGGAAAGAAGTTTGGAAACACAGCTACTGTACACAGCTTCCAGAACAAGAAGTAAGAATGGTCTTTTGAAGTGGTATTTTAATATTTAAATTTGACAGATAGACTGTCTTAACTTCTCATCCTTCTTCTTTTAAACTTTATGCAGCTGTCAAGCGAACTGGTTGTATTATGCATGTCTACTGTTTTTTATATGATTACCTCTTAACTGGTGGTCTGTTTTTCTATCAGGAGGCACCTGATAGATCTGGTTATTCTCCTTTAGTGATATTAGTAACTATTGATCATCCATATCTGAATCCAAATTCACTGAGCTGCAAAATGAACTGGTCCTCATATCACAATGAAAAAAGGAGATGTGATGTGATGATCTTATCCTCCCATTACAATAAAGAGCACAAGCTCTATACTGGATCCCTGGTCTTGTTACTAACTCGTTATCTGACATTGGGGACTTCCCTGGTGGTTCAGGTGGTGAAGTATCTGCCCTCTGTACAGGAGATCAGGGTTCGATCCCTGAGTCAGGAAGATTCCCTGAAGAAGGGATTGTCTATTCATTCCAGTATTCTGGCTTGGAGAATCCCATGGACAGAGGAGCATGGCAGCCTATAGTCCATGTAGTTGCAAAGAGTTGGACATGACTGAGCGACTAACACTTTTACTACTTTATTTCACTTATCTGACATTGGGTAACCTTTTCCCTCTGGGTTCCTAGAGTCCTCATCATAAAAATGTGAGATATGTCTATAAAGCAGTTAGCATAGTGAGACGGGCATTTGTTATTTTTCCAAATGGAAATGGCTCTAAGACACATTTGATCATGATATTACTAAAATGAACTTGGCATCAGTTACAGCAGAAGTAACTTATTATGCAAAAAATTAAAAATGAGTCCTTTGATTGTAGATTTCCCACTATCTAGATTTTACTCACTGCATCTCCTGAGTATTTTAACCTGCTTTATGGTCCTATGTATTTCTTGGAATAAGATATTGAATCTCAGCTTCGGATTCTGGGGTTTTGATGAGATTCACACCTACTGTTTTTGGTATGATTACCTCATAATTGGTGGTCTGTTTTTCTATCAGGAAGCACATGATAATTCTGATTATCTCTCCTTTAGGGATATTAGTAACTATTAATCATCCATACCTGAATCCAAATTTACTGAGTTGCAAAATGGTGAAAATTCTAACTACCTTAGACTCCATATGTCAGTCAGTTCAGTGGCTCAGTCGTGTCCAACTCTTTGTGACCCCATGAATCGCAGCACGCCAGGCCTCCCTGTCCATCACCATCTCTCGGAGTTCACTCAGACTCATGTCCATCGAGTCCATGATGCTATCCAGCCATCTCATCCTCTTTCCTCCCCTTCTCCTCCTGCCCTCAATCCCTCCAGCATCAGAGTCTTTTCCAATGAGTCAACTCTTCTCATGAGGTGGCCAAAGTACTGAAGTTTCAGCTTCAGCATCATTCCTTCCAAAGAAATCCCAAGGTTGATCGCCTTCAGAATGGACTGGTTGGATCTCCTTGCAGTCCAAGGGACTCTCAAGAGTCTTCTCCAACACCATAGTTCAAAAGCATCAATTCTTCAGTGCTCAGCTTTCTTCACAGTCCAACTCTCACATCCATACATGACCACAGGAAAAACCATAGCCTTGACTAGATGGACCTTAGTCGGCAAAGTGATGTCTCTGCTTTTATTGGATCTCCTTGTAGTCCAAGGGACTCTCAACAGTCTTCTCCAACACCACAGTTCAAAAGCATCAATTCTTCAGTGCTCAGCCTTCTTCACAGTCCAACTCTCACATCCATACATGACCACAGGAAAAACCATAGCCTTGACTAGATGGACCTTAGTCGGCAAAGTGATGTCTCTGCTTTTGAATATACTATCTAGGTTGGTCATAACTTTTCTTCCAAGGAGTAAGCATCTTCTATAAAACCTAGAATATGATAGCTGTTCAACAAATGTTAGTCATTATACGACCATTATTTTATTTATAAAGTGTATTTGACTGAACACACAAAAAAATTCCCAAGTGGCATTACATAATACCCATTATTTTAATGAGGAGGAGTTTCTCTAGCTATCCCGTAGACTTCTACTTCCTTGGTGGCTCAGATGATAAACAATCTGCCTGCAATGCAGGAGGCCTTGGTTTGATCCCTGGATCAGGAAAAGGCCCTGGAGAAGGAAATGGTAACCCAATCTAGTATTTTTGCCTAAAAAATCCCATGGACAGAGGAATCTGGTGGGCTACAGTCCATGGGATAACAAAGAGTTGGACATGACTGACTAACACTTTCACTTTTCACTTCCATGTCTAGAGTGTAGAATCCTTGGAATTGATTACTTGCTTCCTAGTACCCTCTAAGACCAGGCATAGAAATGAAAATCTCTTCTGCTTATTTACCTAGTACCATCCTTTCTTTCCAGCTCCCTAGAAATTTTTGACCAATTTAAGATCTTAGCATGAAATCACACATGCAGGAAAGCTATGAGCAGTCACTAGATTGCCCTGAAATTCCTTGATCATTAGACGCAACCCTTCTCCAGATTACAACATTCTTCAGTCCCCGTGGTGACTCCCCTGGGAGATGAATGGTGGTTGAGATACTGTTTTCTGTTGCTTTTGTTTAAGCTGGAAGACAAGAGGTTGGATCCTCAGCCCCACACTCCTTCAGAGTGTCTGTGCTACCAGAACCTAACAATGAATACTTAAATAATCTATCATAAGATTGTGTCTGTTTGCATTTTTGTCATTTGTGTGATCTGTCCAACCAAGGAGCTTTGGGGTGGGAGGGAGGACATGAATGGGTAGCTGTGTTTTCTGAGGGGTCACATAACCTTGGGTGGACCTTTGCTCTTGTGAAGACTGTTTTTGTGCCTCAAAAATGGAGATGATAGTAATTTCTTGTTCTGACCAGTCACCATGACCATGAAATAATCATGGGTGCTTTAATCTTCTCAAAAACTGCTTGTATGATTCTAGCCATTGGTGTCTTTCATGGTAGATTTTCAGATTCAAATGGACTGCCCATTTTATGGACGAATTTTTCAAAGGTCTCTATGATGACCAATGATTGCATGTCAAAGGAATTTTCTAGTGATCCAGTGGTTAGGACTCAGTACTTCCACTACTGTGGGCCCAGGTTGATGATTAGGAAACTAAGATCTCGGAAGCAGCATGTTATGGCCAGAAAAAGGCATGTTGAGTTGAAATGAAATCATACAATTTATTGAGACTCATCATTCTCTAACACATTGTCTTTGATCTATTGATAATTCAATCATTTCTTTTCTTTTTTGAAAGGAAAATGTGCTTTATTTTGGGTGCCAGCAAAGATGGGGGAGGGCAGTTGTTTTGTCACTCAGCTGTGCCCAGCTCTTGTGACCCCATGGACTGTAGCCTTCCAGTGTCCTCTGTCCATGGAATTTCCCAGGCAAGAATACTCGAGTGAGTTGCAGTTTCATTCTCCAGGGCATCTTCCCAACCCAGGGATCAAACCTGCATCTCCTGCATTACAGACAGATTCGTTACCACTGAGTCACCAGGGGAACCCTGTTCAGTCATTTCCTGAAAATCATTTTTAACCCACATGCATTTCTTCCTTCTTCTGGCATCCTTTCTCCATTAAGTGCTTAAAAATGTACTTTTGTGCCACCTTTAGTAAAAGGTAGTACTTACTGCTGTGGTAATTTCTATTCATTTACTTAATTTTGCCAATTAGTTGTTAGCTCCCAGAGAGTATTTTATAGCTACCACTAGGTGGTCCTGGCTAGGTATGCTGAAGGCTAAAAACTTTCATGATATAAAACAGGCTTTGAAGGCTTTATTTAATGGTGCTTTTTCTTTTTTTCTCTTTTATTTTTTCTTAGTCCAAGATAAAGTAGTGAAAGTTTATGTTTTCATGCTATTTATCTTTTATCTCTTACCTTGCTCCAGCTCAAAGACATTCCATGATAATTCTACTGAAAGCTGACAGTCTTCAGAATCAGGCAGACTTGGTGTGAAATCTCAGCTCTGACATTTTCTTCCTTTGAAATATTGAGCAAGTTGCTCAACCTCTCAAGAACTAATCATTTCTTCATCTAAGAGCTGTTTTCAAAAAAATAAATCAAGCACCAGACATAAAATACATGCATCTTGTAAATGGTCAAGTTATATTGGTTTCTTGTGAAACTTTTCTTGGGAAAAGTTGAAGATATTTGACTGAATTGATACGGCTTTTGAGGGGTTGCTTAAGACATGAAGATTAAGTGACAGAATTTTTTAGTTAGAATTTCTTCAACCTCTAGTTTTACTTACAGAGAATTTATTTTATTTTTTAAAGAAAAGTCTCTTTAGAAAGCTCAAGTATCCCATCCAAGTACTAACCAGGCCCTACCCTGCTTAGCTTCTGAGATCAGACAAGATTGGGCACGTTCAGGGGGATGATTTGGGAGAATGACATTGAAACATGTGTAATATCATATATGAAACAAATTTTTAGTCCAGGTTTAATGCGTGATACTGAATGCTTGGGGCTGGTGCACTGGGACGACCCAGAGGGATGGTATGGGGAGGGAGGAGGGGAGGGGGTTCAGGATGGGGAGCACGTATATACCTGTGGCAGATTCATGTTGATATATAGCAAAACCAATACAATATTGTAAAGTAATTAAACTCAAATTAAAATTAATAAATTTATATTTTAAAAAAGAAAGCTCAAGTATCTTTAGCAGTGATTCTGAAAACTCTGAATTGGATTTTCCTTAAAACATACATGTGTTTAAAATTTGAAAAGAAAGAGAGGCTCTTTGGCAATAATGCATTTAGAGATTTGATCAAAACCTCAAATATTTTGAAATCTAATGCAACCCATACCTAGATTATTTTTA